>JAJEJO010000135.1:763180-892318 GCA_020662805.1 Glaucomys volans
AAAAAAAATACATTCTATATAATTTCAACTATGTGGCATTCTGGAAAAGACAAATCCAAGGAAACAATAAAAGGATTAGTAGTTATCAGGGATTGTGGGGAGAGGTGGAGGGATGATTAGGTAGCGCATAGAGGAGTTTTAGGACCATGAAACTGTTCTGAGTGACATCCCAACAGTAGATAGGTTCCACTATACTTTCATCCAAACCCACAGAATGAAAAACCTCAAGTGGGGGCCCTTGATGTGAACTAACTATGGGTTTATATGGTAATCATGTGTCAATGTAAGTTCTCCCATGTTTATGGATGTGCCACTCTGGTGTGAGTTATGATATAGACAGATAGGGGTCTGTTCCATGTATGGAGTTAAGGTTCTGTGAGAACTCTTTACATCTCTGCTTGTTTTGCTGAAGACTTGAAGTTACTCTAAAAATAAAATGAATCATATTTTTTAAAAAGGGGATACACATTTTAAATGTCAATCTATTTTACCAAATTGACCTCCAGAAATTTATACCCATTTATTCTCCTACTAGCATTAGCTGCAAGTGTCAGTTTCCCCACACCCACACCAACTGTGTATTACTAATTTTGTCTTATATATTTATCATTTCAATATGTGAAAAGCAGGATCTCATTACTTTTTCAATTTGCATAGCTTTAATTATGATTAAAGCTAAGCACCTTTTGCTATGTTTGTAAGGTGTTTAGATGTCTTTTTATATTTACTACCTGTTCAGGTTTTTTGACAATTGTGTGATTTTTAAAGTTAGTGATCATTTTAAAAATTATTTTTAATATTATAAAAGGTATTTTGAGTCCTGTAGAAAGAGCCCTAATGGAAATCAAAAGTAGAGAAGCAACTAGCATCGTATGGCAAAAAATTAGCGAGGTAATGCTAGATCAATCAGACCTGCCTGTTCCTATGGCATCCCAGAGACAACCAGCACTGTTCTGGCTCCTGTGGGTATGGGTCACAGGGCAGCATACCCTTTGCCTTCAGATCCATATTCTTAAATCAGAGGATCTGGAAATCTTTCTCGTTTGCTTATTTCCTTCCTAAAATAGTGGAATGGAACAGAATGAATGGGAAGAGGAAGTAAGGGAGAAGTGGAGAGCAAACACACACTTTTTAGCTAAAGAGTCAGAAACTGGAGATGACAGAAAAAAGTGTGGAGGACATGGAAATACTTGCAATCCTGCTGGGAAGGTGGCATGGGCTCTCTGGTAGAAATTGCTAATCCAAATGCAACACTGCTCTGTGATCTGTAGACTTGTCTCCAGATAATTAGCAAATTCAGACAAATCCATTTTTGTCCCTATAATCTAGAGTGAGTACCAGGAAATTCTTATCTTCTCTTGGTTGTTTCAGGTTCTGCTGCCTCTGCCAGCTGTCCCACCCGCATCCATCCTCGGACTACCTTTCGGCAGTTTGAGCTGGAGACAAAGTACTGTAGCTAATGCATGGCCTCCTTTGGTCTTGACCTGCAGCTAAAACGTTGGGAGCCAGAAAGAAGCCCAGGAACCCACTCTAATCTTTGGATTTACATAAAATCAGTTGTTAAGAAGGTAGCAAAAGAAGAAACCCATGCCTCACCTATATAATTAGACATGTTCTTATGTAGTCCAGACTCACTCCAACAAATAAGGATATTTTAGTAGTGCTATTTTGAGTCATTTTGGGTTATTCATGCCTAATGACACTGATCCAACATTACTGGAGCACTTGGGCTGGGACAGAGGGTATGTGTAGCTCAGATGGATACAGACCCTTGCATGCCTGTGTTTGTGAAGGGTACAGACTCATTTGCTTGAGTTTTGAACTCTGTCAGGAGTGGCAGTTTCCCTCCCCCACAACTGTTTTAATTACATTAAAATAATTTTTCCTGCCTTGAGAGAAAATGTCATTGGAATTTGGTCTCCTAGGGCCATAGTTTCACATATACATTTTAAATAAACTGACAATCCCAAATGGAGGTGAACCCCCAAATTATGTTCTCATCATTATCCCTGAAATAATTTTAGAATGTGTTCCCAAGTCCCCCTGCCCCCATAGCTCCCATCTCTGTAATCTCTCCATTGCTCCATTTGCATGCCTTTATTATGTAGTCTACCTTCATGGGGGCAATGTGTCAGGAAGCATCCCATCTGTAAGTGACTAGAGTTAAAATCATCCTCAACAAATCGGCAACGCGATCAGCTCAGAGCTGTGCTAATAATGCCATCCTGTCAGCTTCTGCGCTTTTGATAAACACTCCTTCCCAGCGAAGGATGTAGGGAAGTTATGTAATCATTTGGAAATATGTCAACATAGCCATGGGATTGGGGCAATTAAGCCTGCTCTTCCTTACGTAAATGCGGAATGGGGTCAGAAAAGTGGGTACTTATACCCAATTTAGTGACGGCATCTGGAGCCAATTCATTTGTTTAATGTCTCCTCGTTTGTATACAGTTGGAATTTCTCCAGGGAGGGGTGAAGAAGGTGGGGAGAGGGAAAAGGGGAGATGGAGAACAGCTCCACTGAAGAGAAAAACTAAAAGATGGAATTTGTATGTGTGTGTGTGGGTGTGTGTGTGTGTGTGTGTACGTGCGCAAAAGCATATGTGTTGTGGGGAAGGATGACGTGACTCCTTTTTTTGCTCTCCCTCCCATCCCTGACTTCACAATAGCCCCCACCCTCCTTTACTGCCTCTCTGGACAAGCATCCTGCCTTGCTGCTGGGACTTCCTACTGGACACCTCCTTCAGGAGTGGGTACCATCACTGACACATGCAACAATCCCTGGATGCATCGCTTGGCTAGAGTTCTGACATTTGTCCATGATGAACAGTGACAAGTATTCTGTCTCTTTTAGTGCCACACCTCATATTGTACAAGAACTGAGACTGTAGCATACCTGCTCAATTCGGTGTGCATTTCAGAGTAACATTCCCCTTCCTTATCTTCTTGTTAGGATGCTAGGTTTTGCTTGTTTATTTTGGTTTAAGTTCTTAAATTACCTTTTTTTCCTGGTCATTCTTTAGTCACACATTTAAGCAAAGAAACTCAAATTAGTATTTTCGATTCTTAATCAGGTCAACCATTCAAAGCCAGACAAATTTGAGTGGGATGGCAGCTTCTAAGAAATGACAGCACACTTGGGCAGATGCTCCACTTACCCAAAGACCACGGAGCTGTGAGTTCAGCCCCATCAGACCCATTGCTGAAGTCTGTTATGTGTGCACACATCTGGTGTTTGTGGAACGGAAGCACTATTTTAGTTTCCTGTGGTGGTTTCTTGGCCTTACTTTTTGGGGCCCCAGTCTGGCTAGGATCCTGCTTCTTCTGTTTTCCCTGCCCCATGCAGTTGGTGGGTAATTGGAAGGCATGTGGGCTTCCAGGAAGGTGTGTGATGTTTAGTCCTGCATCCCGGTGGTTGTGGTCTTTATTGTTTCTGGTGCTAAATGCCAGCTCTTGAAGCAAGCTGTCAGAGAAGCCCTGGGTTCCAAATCTTCTCTGGAAATCTTGATGTTTGGAGATGGAGAGTGGTGGGAAGTGGGAGGAGGTGAGATGATGTAGAATCCAGCCTAGACCAGGCAGGGAAGTCAGAGAAAGTGGAGAAGGAGGGCAAAGAGCCCTAGTGTGTGGATGTTTCCTTTCCTTTCTTCCCTCTCTTCTCTGGTCTTCTGCACACTCCTTTTCCCCTCTAAACTCTTGTTTCTGATCTCCTGTGGAATGGGCTCTTGACCTGCCTCTCTATTGTTAACAACCATGCTAATGCCTGCCAGGTGTTTCCCTTTTTAAGACTGAGTATGACAGGATGGGTAAGAGAGAAAACAGTGAGGGGTCAAAGATCCAAGCCTTTGACTCAAAAGCAGGGTCTGATGAAAAAGAAATCTTTAAGCCAAAAGGAAAATGGTGGGGGGTGTGCACTTACATCAGTGCCCACACTGCACAGGTTCACTATAGTTGCCACACTACCGAGCACCAATCACTGTGAAGTCAAAGAAGCATGCTCTCCCTCCAGATGCCCTATCCTGCTGAGGTTTCATGAAACTGTACTCAGAATGTCAGGTGCTGTCTAAAAACACCAGCCACAATTCCTTGCATGTAATACAGGGATAAATTAAGAGCCATTATTTGCAACCTCTGTCAATGTAATTGTAGAGTTTAATGTGTAAGCAAGACACTTTCTGAATGGGAAGGGCAGCAATCTTCATCAGAGAATGACAAAGGCAAAAGGAAAGTTTAAAGACACTTTTTTCAAGAAGCATGTGTGTCCCAATTTAGTAGTTGTGGGGATCATGGAAATAGAGGGTATTAGGTCATGGAGGAAAAATTCCAAAGCAGAAAGTAATGATGAATTTGTTTAATGGCATTGGTAGGCTGATCCAGGACTCTAACCAACTTGAGATTATTGATGGCAACTGTTATGTTGTTGTCCCTCAAGACAATTTCAATTTCTGAGGTAAAAGATGTTATAGTGAATGCGATAGATTAAGATATACTTTATAAGAATGATACATTACATATATTTATACATGCTGTTTTGTGCATTTTAATGCATTACAGAAAAATAAACAAAAACAAAACTTACCCTCCATGTTTCTCTGAAGTAGGCATGATTTGGGAGCTGTTACTTGTGGATATATAACTTAGCAATAAAAGAAAAAATCCCCAAGACTCCACTGCTTTGAGATTAACAGTAATAAGAGATTGGCTTATTAGCTCAGAAAGAGTCTACAATTTAAAAAACATCAATCTGTTTAGGGAATCACTTACTTATGGCATTGTTGAAATTACTAGAAACATCTGGCCGCCACACATTTACTCCTTGTAACTATTTGCTCTGTTAGAGAGAACAGATCCCCCTAATCTCCACCATCAATTCCTTACCTTGGTATTTTTCTGGGACCTTATTTTTTATGGATTTGAGATGACCTTATGCCCAAAGTAAAGTGTTTCCTACCCATAAATTTTTCTCAGTATCTTATAATTGTAAGTGGTACATTGTAAGTGGTATAATTGTAAGTGGTACCTATGCACTTTTATTTTCAGCTGTGTAATGGGGTTATCCCAGTTAAAATAGTTCAGATTGATATAAATATTTACAAAAGCATTTCCATTTTTCCCCTATGTGAAAACATTATTTCATGAGGTCTTTAATTTGCTGTGATGCAGAAGTCAGAAACTGAGTTCTTGAATATTAATCTTCATCATTAGAGAGTATCCAAATTGAAGGAGATAAGGAGAACATAGAATCTACGTTCTCTAATTTTTTGTGCTATTTGGAGGAAAGAATTAATAAATCTCAAACATATAAAAATAGGGCTGCCCAGAATGTATTATAGAGTAAAAGATCAAATGGGCTCAGCCTCCTGTGCCTATCATATCTAGAGCTTGCTGCTGTACATCAAGAATTAATGTTTAGAAAACTGATTTCAAAACACCACAGTAACTTAAAATAAATTGCACAGATTTCTATTATAGTAGAAAGTCTCTTATCTTAACTTGACTTACGCTCCTCTAGACTGGTTGATTCTCTCCACTTAACTCCCTGCCTAAGGTCATGCATCTCCCAACTCCTGCAGCCAGCATGTCCACACTCCCCATAGGAGGATCTTTGTTTGCCAGGAGCCACTTGTGTTTGCTCCCAAATCTGATTATGTCAGTCGTGCTTATTCTTATAATTACACAATTTAATTAAATATTATGTAAACCTATGAACTAAGAATAGGAGAAGAGAGTTGTTGCTTCTAACAAAGCAAGTCACCAAAACATTACTATCCAAATATGGGAGGGCAAAGCAACTATAAAGGATTGAGAGAAAAAATTCACTTTCAATTTGGATTCTTCTCTGATATTAATTCACAACTGTCATTAAGTTCTTAATTCAATTCAAACTGGCAGTCACATTTTGATTTGTGAGACTCCAGTTGAACTGACATTTTTCTTTAATCACAGAATCACTAATTTCAATTGTGTAAGATAAAAGAGCCTCTTCTATGTCCGATATGCTGTCCACAAAGAAATAGAGAGCATATACAATCATTCATTCATTTATACATCAGCTAGCAAATATTGACCACATTCTAGAACTTATGGTAAGAATGGTATTCAAGGTCACTGCACTTAAGGAACTGTACTAGCAAAGACAGAAAGACATATAAGCAAACAGTAGCAACATAAATGGAGTTTTGAGCATTAAAAGAATTGACCAGATGAATAAGGCAGGGGAAATACTATTTGTGAAAATTGTAAATATGAAGTAGTGTGCTATTTCAAGACCACTTGGAGTAGCAAACTGTGAGGTTAACAAGGTTGGCAATGGCCACATGGTGATGAGTGCATGTGCTGAACCCTCAAGTTACACTTTACCCTGAAAGCTCTGGAGAGCTGATGAAGGTTTTTAAACCCCACTGACAAGAGTGAATGGGTTTAGAAATCATTACTCTGGCATCACCTTAAAGTTTAGATCAGAGGCACTGAAGATTTAAGCCATTCATCTGTTGAAGGGCACGTAGGTTGTTTCCATAGCTTGACTATTGCAGATTGTGCTGCTATAAACATTGATGTGGCTGCATCACTGATTTTAAATCCTTTGGATATATAGCAAGGAGTGGGATAGCTGGGTCAAATGGTGATTTCATTCCTAGTATTTTTAAAGGAATTTCCATGCTTATTTCCAGAACAATTGCACCAATTTGCAGTTGTACTAGCAATGTATGAGCATACCTTTCCCCCATATTGTCAACATTTGTTACTTTTATTTTTGATAATCAGAACAAAATATATTCCATGCTTGTATAATTATAGCAAAATGGATTCTATTGTCATGTATAACTAAAAAGAACCAATAAAAAAAATTTTTTAAAAAGATTTAAGCCAAAACATCCAGTGAGGAAGGTATTGTTCTGTTTCAAAATGATGCATTTTGAACATCTGAACTAAGGTACTCTTTATAATGAGCTTGTATGTGGAGAGAGCAAAAGTGAAAGAGAGAGATTAATAGAGAAAGAAAGAAATATTAGGTCCATTTTTGAACATTTCATCCCACCAAGATTTAATTCAATCAATCACAGTCCCATCAACATGGACATAATTTTTTTATTAGAATACTTGATAGAAATTTAAATTCCAAGAATATTAGATGTGGATTTTAGAATAGTATGGTAAAGAAGAGTAAAATTTTTCAATAATATTTTTATCATTAAATTATGTTACATATAAATTGTAGCAATAATACTTTCAACTTACAAAAAAGTTAAGGGTGTGAAATGTACTTCTTCACTTTGATCCCACACTAGTTAGTATAAAATATGTAGTCTTTTTAAATGAAAAAATGTCCATCTTTGTTTTCCTTAAGAGTATGCAGAAGTGACTTTTAGAGGATGGTTTAATTGTGGGCCATGTCTTTGTATTTCTGCATTATACTAACATGATAGTGCTTAAATTTAGCATAAATTTCTGTCCACTGGAAGCCCCAACTTGCATTTATTAGAATATATCTAGCAAAGTAGCAGAATAAAAGATCAACATAAATAAATTGCTTTCCTATCTAATAATGAATCTGCTGAGAAAGTAAATTAGGAAAATTATCCCATTAACAATAATCTCAAAAAAATAAAACAGAAAAAGAACAAAGTAGAGAAACTTGGGAATAAATCTAGTCAAGTAGGTGAAAGACCTCTACAATGAAAACTATAGAACACTGAAGAAAGAAACTGAAGAAGATCTTAGAAGATGGAAAGACCTCCTATATACTTGGATAGGCAGAATTAATATTGTCAAAAAGGACATATTACCAAAATTGTTATACAGATTCAATGCAATCCCCATTAATCTACCAATGACATTCTTCACAGAACTAGAAAAAAAGAAACAGTCCTAAAATTTTCTTTGAAAAATAGAAGACCCAGAATAACCAAAGCAATCCTGAATAAGAAGAGTGATGCTGAAGGCATCACAATATGGGGCCTCAAATTATACTACAGACCTACAGAATCAAAACC
Source organism: Glaucomys volans (assembly GCA_020662805.1). Lineage (NCBI taxonomy): Eukaryota > Metazoa > Chordata > Mammalia > Rodentia > Sciuridae > Glaucomys > Glaucomys volans. Next base: position 771,171 of record JAJEJO010000135.1, read on the forward strand.
AGCATGGCATTGTCATCAAAACAGACATGAAGATCAATGGAATAGAATAGAAAACAAATTCATGTAGATAGTCATCTGATGCTCAACAAAGGTGTTAAGAGCATACTTTGGAGAAAAGATAGGCTTTTTAAACAAATGTTAGTGAGAAAACTGAATGTTTATATGTAGAAGAATTAAACTAGATCTCTCTCACTCTGTACTAAAGTCAACTAAAAGTGGATCAGAGACCTAGTAATCATACCAGAATCTTTGCAACTGTTAGAAAACATAGGCCCAACACTCCAAGATATTGGCACAGGAACCAGTTTCCTTAACATCACCCATGAAACTTAAGAAATAAAACAAAGAATCAATATACGGGATGTCATCAATTAAAAGGTTTCTGCATAGCAAAGGAAACAAGAGCATGAAGAATGGACCTATATAATGGGAGATGATCTTACCAGCTTCTCCTCCAATAGGAGATGAAGATTCAGAATATATAAAGAACTCAAAAAGCTTAACACCAAAACAAAACAAAACAAAACCCAATTAATAAGTGGGCACAAGTATAAAAAATGGTGGAAAGAGACAGACATCATTACCCTATGTTCATGTATGATTACATGAACTGTATGAATCTGCATCATGCACAACCATAGAAATGAAAAGTTGTACCCCATTTGTGTACAATGAATCAAAATGCAGCCTGTAAAAGTAAGAAAACTGGAATAAAAAAATAAGTGGGCACAAAAACTAAACAGACACTTCTTACAAAAGGCCAAGAAATACATGAAAAAATGTTCAACTTCCCTAGCAATCAGGAAAATGCAAATTAAAACTACATTAAGCTTTCATCTAACTCTAGTCAGAATGGCAATTATTAAGAATACAAATATTAATAAATGCTGGCAAGGATATGGGAGAAAAGGTATGCTCATACATTGTTGGTGGGACTGCAAAATAGTACAACCACTTTGGGAAGCAGTATGGAGATCCCCCAAAAGACTAGGAATAGAACCACCATAAGACCCACGTATCCCACTTGGTATTTATCCAAAAAAACTAAAATCAGCATACTATATTGAAACAGTCACATCAATGTTTATAGAAGCACAAGTCACAATAGCCAAATTATGAACTAGCCCAGGTGCCCATCAACAGATGAACAGATAAGGAAATTGTGGTATATATTCACAAGAGTATTACTCAACCATAAGGAAGAAAGAAATTATGACATTTGCTGGTAAATGGGTGAAAGTGGAGGACATCATGCTCAGCGAAATAAGCTAGATACGGAAAGTCACAGGTTGAATGTTTTCTCTCATATGTCAGAAGCTACACCAAAATAAGTAGGAGAATTGGTGTGGGGTGGAATTCCATAGAAATAAAACAGAGATCACTGGAGCAGAGGAATGACCAAGTTGTTCTATATATATATATGAATATGCTGCAATGCATTTCATCTTCATGTATATCTATAAAGTCTTAGTGTTTTAAAAAAAACTACAGGTGCTGAGGACATAGTTAAGTGGTAGAGCATGTGCTTCGCATGAGCAAGGCCCTGAGTTCAATCCCCAGTACTAAGTAAATAAATAAACAAAATTAAATTAAATTTAAAAGAACTACAAAAAATAGAAGGAAAATCAGTAGAGGAAAAGAAGGGGTAGGTGAAGGAGTGGTACTGGGAATTGAAGTGGAACAAAATATATTCCATGCATATATAATTATGTCAAAATGAACCCCAATATCATGTATAATAATAATGCACTAAAACATAAAAATATTTTAAAATGAAAATATTAAAAACCAGAGATAGTGAAGAAATATGTAAAAGGTGGTTTAGACTTGGTCTGTCATTCTCATCTATAGATATGTTAAAAGAAAGGAAATCCAAGAATAAAACAAAAACAAATATAATTCCACAAACTTGAAAACATGATTTTTCTAATATACATTCATATTTACTTAATTAGTCCAACTGCTTAACATCCTCTTCTGTGATAGAGAAAACCTTGTCAGGTTGAAAACCTCATTATTAAAAGTATTTTAAAAAACAGGCAGTAGGACTTATTGTTATTTGTGGAGTGATTTCTGGGTCATTGTGTCAACATAAATTTTCAAAGGAAAATATAAAATCACATTTTGGCTTTAAAGATTGGTATTCAAATTTACTTGGAAAATAATGTCATTAAGGTATAAGCTAGGACAATGCCTCCTTAGGCAACAGATACAAAAGCTCAACTCTTGATATGCAGTAAGTCTGAAACCAACATCTTTACCCCTCTCCCATTCTTACTTTGTTAGCTGAATGTGTATTGTACAATTGAAGGTTTTGGCACATCAGCTAACAATGCACTTTTCATTATTCAAAGCTTTAAATATATCTCCTTAATAATTTTGCAGTTCTAAAGATGCAATTGTCATAAATGTCCAGCTATATAAGATCAGAATTAAATCATTTATAAGCCAAGTAGCTTAGAAACTAGCAAGAAATACACCTCAGGTTTCCTGTATTCTCCTTTTTATTCACAGCACTGTGCTGCAGGTGATTTTGTGGTGGCAGCACTCCATTTATTGTACATTATGTCATGATATTTTCTTATTGCCACAAAGCTGCCATACGGCATGCTCCACATATGCCAGAAGAGTTTACCTTGTATGAATATTTGCATTAAATAAATGAAAATTCACCTCTTTCCACAGATATCATGCAGAGACACAAAAGTGTTCCCTGCTATTAGAAATGGGCTCGTACAGACTATAAACATTGTAAATGAATTTTTGGTTGATTTGTTCCATTTATATAAAATAGATTGAACATGCAGCTTTATGAAAATGTGTTTATTTAACCAGAAACCACAAATATTTTTAAGAATGCACTTTCCCATTTAACTTTTAATTCCAGGATTTTTTTTTATGAATGTTCATAGTGGTTTTATTGAACTGTAAGCTAAAACAAATGTACCAGGGGGATTTTTTAGTATTTTTTTCCAAACAAAATGTTTATTTGGAGTAGAAAACAAGTTTAGAGCTATGATTGATAGGTGGTTAAAATAAAATGTCGGTAAAACCAGAGAGTATATTCAGGCCGACTTCACTCTGAATATTTAACAGTTCAAGTAAATATAAGCGCTAATGGACAATGGAGAAAGCTTCCACAATAATTACATTTTCATTGTGATTAAAAATTCTCACAAGACCATACCTTTCTTCATTTGCAAACTCAGTAAAAGAAAGCTGGATCCTTTGTATAGTAATGTTAGTACTATTTTGAAATGCTAGGAAACAAAATTAAAACAGAATTTCCATTGTGAACGTTAGTGATTATACTCTGTTCTTCAAAAAAAGCACATACATATATCTATATATATACATATATATAGATATATGTATATATGTACATCTATGTAATAACATAATAATTAGTATTTTAAAATAGAAATTAAATAACAGCTGAAGAAAAAATTGCACCCAGAGAAATGAAGTCAGAGTACAAATCTATTTTGGTTATCCTGTCGGTAATTCATGCTGGATAATCATGAGCCCAGCAGTTAATGACCTCTACTCTGATACATTAAGTCCAACCAAAGATAATGGTGTCCTGGGTAAATTAACAAACCCAGTGGTAAACTTGCTTCCAGTTCAGCAGGAGACAGTGTGCAAATTAGCATTAGTTCTTAATAAGATCAGTGTCCTGCAATCCACAGTTCTTCAGTCTTCATAATGCCGTCTCTTTCCAGGTGAAAATTCTTTCTCCTGAGAAGCCTTGCTCAATACATTCTCTTGACAGAGATTGTTTTCATCCTAATCAGTCCCCCACCTTAAAACTTTCTCCATTTCCCCCACTTTCATGCTGTGAAGGCTGCTGTGAGTTGTTGAGAATGATTATTCATTTGTAAGCTTCTTTAATAACATTTTTGTTAGATGTTGAGGTTCCCAGCAGAGTCAACCAAGAGTTTGATTTTATAATTATAACCATTCTGCAAAAGTTATGGTCAGTGTATGGGCAACGTTAGTGGAATTTACTAATCACTACTTTGCATGTCTTTTTCAAACAGCATTTATATTTTGTTAAATAACTGGAACACCTATGGACAAATAGGTACTGAGTTATTTTGTAGGACACAGGATTTTTCAGGTGGCTGAATCTGTTTGAGATTGCATTTGAAAATGGGAAAGACCTACAATTAGAGATGAAGAGTGATACAAATCTGTTTTAAAGGCATGTTTTACTACAGGGTTTGGAAAATTATTTACTTTTAAAAGCAATTATTAGTAAAATATAAACCTTATGATACATACCATTTTGATGCGCATCTGCTATTTTATTTGAATTAAATATAATTGGCTGTTACAGAGTACCTGCTAAAAATGATATGAGTCTTAGTGTTTCAAAGACACGACATTTAAGTGTCTAAACAAAGAAGACGTGTGTACATGGGTATGTGTGTATATACATGCTTGTGTGTGTATGTGTGTGAATGTGTGTGTGTGTGTGTGTACACCCATCTATCTTAAGAGTCGAAGCATAAGATGATGAAAGTCTACATGCATATTGCGATGGAATGTTAGGGATACAAGTTCTCACACATTATCTGTCAAAAGTTTTGTAAGTAAAAAAAGTTAAATACATGGATCTTGTCTGAAGAATACTCTCACTGTAAAATGTTTACCTTTTGTGACACATACTATTATTTCATGATTATGTTAAAATACTCTTAAAGAGTTTTACATGTTAACCAGCTACTAAGAATGCCTTAATAGAGTACTAATTTTTGTTAGAGGTGTCTCGACAATTTGAATTTTATATGCATGCATTATGTTTTCTTAAAATGGGAAAATTATGCATCTGAAGGAATCTGTCTAGAATAATGGGGTTCTATAGAGGTTACTTTAATCACGTTCTCCAGCAGTTATAGCTGTTTTACATCTTATTTGCAACAAAAGGGAACTCTAATTATCTTCAAAAAGAGCATAAAGTGGTGTGTCTTGCTGCTGATGTAATGTTGATTCCTGAATGCTGCTGATAGGAACTGACAACTAAATGCATGTCACACTTTTCAAAAACCAGCCACAGTGACAGGATAACCACCTTTTGTGACCTAGGAGCCCGAAAAGAGAGTATATATTTGCCTGTTAAGTAGAAACAATTTGCAGTCTTTCTCTTTTTTTTTAAATAAAAATACACTTTTCCGTAGGTTAGGAATAATTTATTTACTAATGTTAAAACTTGCTTATGTGATTTCAATTTTTGGAGCCACCTAGTGTAAATTATCCTCAGTGTATTCAATTTTAGTTCAAACCAGGGGAAAAGAGTAGCCTGAAACTCTGACCCTCTGTTTCCTTGCATGTGTTTCTTATGGACACAGAGACATAGGGGGGTATATATTTATGCTCAATACTGGACTCCTGCATATATGATTAACATGTGCTTCAGTTTTATTTCTAACTCACACAGCCTCATTTATAAATACAAATGAGATGCATATAGCCTATTACAAAATATTAAAATTAGAATTGAAAAGAAGATTACATGTTTTAAGTCTGGCTGCAGTAGTCATGTTATACAGTGTTTATAAGATTGAACTGGTCGACTCTGAGCCCCAAATACAAAATTAATCAATGCAGGTCTGTAATATACTGCAAATAACCAACCTGTACCACAGACTTGATTTAAGATTCACATTAAGCCATGGTGAACTGGTCTAGAAAGGAAGTCATACTCATCCATACATGGCATGTTCAGATATACAGAACTCAACCTCAAAACTAAGGTTGAGCCTTTGTGGACAATAAAACTCATACTTTATACTCAGGCATACCTTAATGCACAACAGTGACATGACATCAGATCCTATTGCTTCTATCTGTCTTATTCCTCTCCTGACTAGAGTAGGAAATTTAAAAGGGGCGGCAGGCAGAGGTGAAGACCAGAAGAGACATTTCCCTGTTACACAGACAATTACATGAAATATATCTTTATTATGACAGCTTAGGCCAGAGAAAATTTTCAGTGAGCTCTGAATTTGGAACATGTAGTATACATTTATGGCTCAACAATTTACGGAGTGCATTAATCTACTTTGAATATTAAATTGGCATTATTTTTCCCATTGCCCAGCTAGCTTTCAAATTTTCCGTACTACAATTGAACTGTAGGCAGAGAGATAGAAAAAAGAGAAAAAAAGGGAGAGGTGGGAAGCATAAAGGGGTGGAGGTATATAAGATATATTTATATATTCAATCAAGTTTGATAAAAATATAAATAAGCTTTAATAACTATTTGCCTTTTAGGATTATGTACACTTTTTAGTGCAAGCATAGTAATTTTCTATTAATAAAACAACATTTAAGCAGATAATATAATTAACATTTTATCCAAAAAAATTTCCTCATCTTCTCTTGAGACAGTTTAGGTGTTGAGAACACAAAAGTGAACAAGCAGACCAAACAGGAGATGTTGTAGTTGGGGAGAAGTGGAATATAATTAGCAATTGATGCGATTGTGATAAGGACAAGGAGAAGCTCAGGGTCCTCAGAGGTCAGGGAAGCTGTTCTTTACAAAATGACCACAGGCTGCAGTGGAAATAAGTACAGGAATGGGGTAGGGGGCAATAAGAGAGTAGAGGCCGTCTCAGTGGATGGCAGCTGTGGGTAGAGTGTGGTAGATGAGTAATGTCCCTGATAGCCCCTTGGTGGTGAGAGCAGTGAGACTGTACACTGTTCTTTGCTTCTGATTTCAAGGCCATTTACTCTTCTACCATCCAAATGAGTGAATTTCTTTACATTTTTTGTTATTTTATTAATATGAACCAGAATCTGAAAAGACCAGTTCCACCAATTTCTAGCTGGGCTACTTAGGGCAATTCACTTGGAGTGTCAGTTTCCTAATTCGTAAAATAGAGATGATTCCTACATTACTGAATTACCATGAATAATAAAATATATATGTGGCATCACACATAGAACACACTAGGTAGCCAGAAAATCACATCCCTGGTAAAAGGGAATTAATAAAGAAAAGTTTTACAGAGGGATTTGCAAAGAAAATAGAAGAAAATGAAAGCAACGCCTTGGAGGAAGAGAGCAACACCGGGGACACCTGATACTAGGAATCCTTCATGCAGGAAAGCATTGATTCAGTGCCCAATTCCAAGATTGTGGAACTCTGTAGCCATGTTCCAGCCCTGGACGTTAAACCTTTTCAAGCCAGACACCTTTGCCCTGCCTTTATATTTGCTTATTATGCTGCTTGTGTTACATAAGAATTAAACCAAGTTTATTTTATGAGATGTTAATACATGATGTATTGAAAAAAATAAAGCAAAAGCTTTTGTGATAAAATAAATTTAGGACACTCTAAAGACAAATCTTAGAACTTTTTTATTAAGTTAATGCTCATTGTTTATCCCTCAACTAGCTGCAGTGATCCCCAGAAAGGGCACCATGTATGCAGTTTTCCAAATGTTCTTGACATCTCAGAACATTTGGGGAAATTCTCCACCTCGACAGGGACAAAGGTTTCCTTGCTTCTCTGGGAGACTTTAACACAGTCTCTCTCATTTTCTTTCTTTCTCACATATGCTCACACATTTCTCTTGCGAGAAAAATGGTTATTAAAAGTTGAAAGATTCTGAAGACAGTGTAGTAGGCATAAGGATAGAAATAAAAATCAATGGTATAGAGTTGAGAGTCCAAAAATAAATCCTCATATTTATGATCAGTTGATTTCTGACAAGAGTACCCAGGTAATTCAATGAAAGAAATAATAACGTTTACAACAAATGATGCTGGGACAATTAAATGCACACATAAAAAAAGTTAGATCTTTTCTTACAGCATACACAAAAATTAACTCAAAAGAGATTGTGGACCTACATGTAAGAGCTACAACTATACAGTTCTTAGAATAATATGTAGGAGTTAAATCTTTGTGATTTGGGGTTAGATAATGAATTGTTATGCAACAAAAGCTCAGTAATAAAAGGAAAAAACATATAAATTGGATGTCATCAAAATTAAAAGTTCTTGTTATGCAAATAATATCATAAGGAAAATGAAAAGATAACCCACAGAATGAGAGAAAATATTTGCACATTATATATTTGATAAGAGATTTCAATCCAAATTATATAAAGAACTCTTATTACTAACTTATAAAAATACAAATGTCAATTACAAATGGGAAAGGATTTGAATAGACATTTCTCCAAAGAAGATTTAGGAATACCTAATAATTATGTGAAAAAATATTCAGTGCTAGTTATTAGAGAAATGCAAATTAAGACAATGTGATACTACTTCACATCCACTATGGTTGCTATAATAAAACAGACAAACAATAGAAGTGTTGTTAAGGATGTGTACACTGCTAGTGGGAATGCGAAATGGTGAAGCCACGTTGGAAAACTATTTGGCAGTTCCTCAGTAAGTTAAACTTAGAGTCACCACATGATACAGCAATTCTCTTCCTAAATATAGACCCAAGAAAAATGAAAACATGTACACAACAAAATTTGTAAAAGAATACTCATAGCCACATCATTCACATTAGCCCAAAAGTGCAAGTAACCCAAAAATCCATCAACTGATGAATAAATAAAATATGGCAGAGCCAAAGAATCAAATATTATTCAGGAATAAACAGAAATGAAATACATACATGCAGCAACATGAATGAACCTCAGGAATGTCCTGTAAGTGAAAACTTGGTCACAAACTTCACATCCACTATAGTTGCTCTAATAAAATATTGAATAATTCCATTTACAAGAAAAGTCCTGTATAGAGCAGTAAAATTGAGCAGTATAATAGTCCTGTGATTACTTAAGGCCAAAGAAGGGTGGAAGGGGAATGGGAAATGAGCACTATTGGGTACAAGGTATTTTGGGGGATTATGAAAGTGTTCTTAAATTAGAGTGTGGTTATGATTGTACAATTTTGTAAATATACTGAAATTAAATTGTATAATTTTAAATGAGTGAACTTTATGATATGTAAGTTGTATTTCAAAATGTTGCATGAAAGACTGGATGGAAAAAACAATTGGAAGATTCTGCTAGTCTCCTGTAGTCACGAGGATAAGACCCAGAGTCTTCTCTAATTTTGTAAAATAAGAACAATGGCAGAGAAATCCAAGTCCCAAATATAACCAACATTTTAGATCTCTAGGTCAAATAGATAAATTTACCAAATCTAAATTTAATTTCATAAAACATAAGGGTTTGTGAATGTAAACTGTGTACACTTAAATTTTCACACACAAAAATAAAATTTTGGGAGATGTTTACTCACTGTCATCATTATGACTAAACTATATCTTCTTATAGCTTTAATTTTGTGTTTTACAGATTTTTATTCTGTAATTTTAGAAGAGCATTGAACTTAGTGGAAGCCTAAGAAATGTTTAGTATTATTCTGGACTATTAAACATCCATAATATGTCCAAATGTGTGTATGGGTGTGTATACCTCAAAACAGGTGACCTTCATTATATGTAAGTTATGGTGTGTGTATATTATATATATTAGAATATATTTTGCTTTATTTCTGAATGCTTTTGTCTTTTACCTATTTCCTAATGGAAACATTATTTTACTGTAGAATTATGAGTTCTTTATTTATTCTAGATATTAGTCCTTTGTATGATATGTGATTTGCAAATATTTATTCCTAGCATGTAGCTAGTGTTTTATCCTCTTAGTAGGGACTCTTAACAAGCAAAATCTTTTAATTTTGGTGAAACTCATGACTTCAAGGTTTTTCCTCTTACAAATTATGTCTTAGGGTCAAGTCTAAGAACTCTTTGTCCAGTTCTAAATTCTGAAGATTTTTTTCTCATTTGTTTTCTCAAACATTTCATAATTTTACATCTTGCATTTAAGTCTGTGACCCATTTTGAATTGTCTTTGTGTTTGTTTGTGACCAGGGATTGAACCTAAGAGGCACTCAACTACTAAGACACAACTCCACCACTTTTTATGTTTTGTTTTGTTTGGTTTTGTTTGGTTTTGTTGTTTTGTTTTGTTTGGTTTTGTTTTGTTTTTTGAGACAGGCTCTCACTAAATTGCTTAGGGGCTCGTGAGTTGCTGAGACTGGCTTTGAATTTGTAATCCTCCTGCCTCAGCCATGCGAGTTGCTGGGATTACAGGTCTATGCCACTGTGCCAGGCTTGAATTGACTTTTATATAGAGTATGAAACCTAGGCTGCAGTTCATTTATTACCTCTGCATGTTCAATTTGCCTATCAAAATTTTTTGAAAAGGCTGTATGTCCTTTATTTGATTTGCCATTGCAACTTTGTTAAAAATTACTTGGTCTAGTTCTGTAGATCTAGTTTTTTTCTTATATTTGTATGCAATGTGTAAAGGCCACCTCGAGGTAACTAACATTTACCCTTAAACATTTATTTGTGTTAAAAACCTCTATTCAGGGGCCAGGGATTTACCTCAGTGGCAGAGCGCTTGCTTAGAACACAAAAGGTCCTAAAAAAAAAAAAACAAAAAAAAAAAAAAAAAACCTTCATTCTCCTCTCTTTTAATATTATGTAAAATACACAATACATTCTTGTGAACTATAATCATGATAGTAAGCTGTAGAACATTAGAACTTATTCCTTCTATGTAATTATATTTTGGCATTTGTCAGATCTTCCTCTCCCTGCTCTTTGCTACCTTTCCTAACCTGTAGTAACCACCATTCTACTGTCTTTCAGTTTTCTGCTACTCTTCTTGCCAGTATGTTGTTTAGGGCACATACTTTTAGGATTGCTGTCTTCTTTGTGAATTGAACCTATTATTACCATATAATGTCCCTTTCTTTGTTTTGTAATTTTCTCTGCTCTGATGTCTGTCAGAGATGTATCTGACATTAGGATGGCCAGCCCTGTTTACCCTTGGTTAATGGTTGCATGCTATATCTTTTCCTTTTTTTTTTTTTTTTTTTTTTTTTGCAATTGACCCGCACATACAGTCATGATCTAAATAATCTAAATAATGATCTAAATAATGTTTCTATATCTGACAGACTGCATATTATAATGGAGCTGAAAAGTTCCTATAGCCTGGGGAGACAATAGCCATCATAATGTCATGGCACATTGTTTTACTCGTGTTTGTGTAAACAAACCTATTGCACTACTGGCTGTTTGACTGAATAGCACATACAATGTAGAGTACATTATACATGATAGTGAAAACAGATGACTGTTACTGGTTTATGTATTTATTATAATATGGTTTTTATTGATATTTTAGAATATACTCCTTCTACTTACAAAAAGAAAAGTGTACTATAAAACAATATGCCTTGTTACAAGAGCAGCTGCCTCACACATCTTGTTTTCCACATTGCTTGATTGCATCAAGAGGACCACCAAGTGACTGACCTAAACCACCTACATTTGTGTGAATGCACTCTCTGTACCTTTCAAACTACAAAGAAATCATCTAAAGATGTAGTTCTTAAAAAGTAGCCCAGTCAATAAAAAATGTATGACTGAATTTGAAGTGAGTTTCCCTAGATTACATACAGTTTTGTTTTGTTTTTTAAATCTACTCTCCTGATCTCTGTGTTTCAATTACATTTAGACCATTTATTTTAAATGTAATTATTATGTTGGAGGCTGAGTCTGCCCTTTTGCTTGTTCTGTTTGATTTGTTTTATTTTTAACTGCCTTCCTGTGGGTTACATGAACATAGGTATTATTACATTTTTATCTATTTACAGTATTTTTTAATGAATCTTGTCATTGGTTTATTGTGTAGCATTCACTTTGTGTATATATATATATATATATATATATATATATATATACACACACACACATGCACACATACCACATACACACATACACACACATACATATATGTATATGTGTATATATGTATGCACATACACACATACATATTTCAACTTATTGATGTCTTTTACTACATTGAAGTGTAGAAGTCTTCCCTCCCTTGTATCCTTTTATTCTCTCCCCACTTGTAGTTTTAAATATTTCACCTTTTAAATATTTGAAATCAGACATTTTTAACATTTTTTGTATCAGCTGTCAAATAAAATTTAGAACACTCAAAAGGAGAAAGTCTATTGCATTTATCCACATTTTGCTTATTTTATATACATATATTTACATATATATATATTTCTTCTTGATGTTCCAAAATTTCTTTTCTTATTGTTTCCCTTCTGTTTAAAATTTTTCCTTGCCTGTCCTTTTAGGGTAGGTCTACTGGTAACAACTTCTCTTCATTTTCCTTCATTTGAGAACGTCTTCATTTCCTACATCCCTGGAGTATATTTTCGTTGGAAAGGGATTCTGAGTTGACAGTTCTTTTAGCACTTGAAACATGTTGTGCCACTTCCTTCTGGCCTTCATGATTTCTGATGGGAAATCCACTCTAATCCACATTGTTTATAAGGTATCGTTTCTCTCCCATTGCTTCAAGACATTTTCTTTTCCCTCAATTCTGTAGGTTTGATTTATGTGTCTTGGAGTGAATTTCCCTGTTTCACTTTCACTTAGATTCTGGAGTGAATAGGCTTATGTCTTTTGCTAAATTCGGGAATTTCCAATTGTTATTTCTCAGAGTGCTTTTCCAGCCCAGGGTTCCTTCTCCCCACCCTCCAAGTAACTGACCTCCTGAATGCTGAATCTTCTGTAGCAGTTCCACAGGTCCCTGAGGATTTGTCCCTCATTCTTCCAGGGTATTTTCTCTCTGTTGTTTAGGTTGGATAATTTCTCTTTTTCTGTCTTCAAGTTCATTGATCTTTCTACTCACCCTCCATTCTGCTGCTGAGTATAACCATAAATTTCTTTCAACTTAAGTTATGCTATCTTTCAGTTCTAGAATTTCTATAGAATTGCTCTTCTTATTTTCTATTTCCTATTTGAGACTATTTTTTTTTCATTTGTGTCAAGTGTGCTCCTAATGGTTCATTGAAGCACTTTATGATTGCTTTAAAATCTTTGTCAGATAATTCCAACATCTCTCTTATGTTGGTGCCATCATCTATTAATTGTCTTTTTAAAATTCAATTTGAGATCTTCCTGGATATGAATGACTTTGAATTCTAGCCTTTACATGAGACTGAATCTTTTTAAACTTATACTTTAGGTGGTTTCTCTGACACTGCTCCAGATGGAAAAACGGAACACTGCCATGTTACTTCTGCTCCAAGTGGGAGCAAATGTCCAGCTCCTCCACTTGTACTCTGTTGGTACCTCAAGGTATGTAGGGGCTCTTCCTTACCAGTAGATGGGATTTCTGTTCCCCCAATTGCCTCTATTAGCTTTCCTGACAGGGAAATGCCTTTTCGTTGCCTCCCAAGTGGCCTTCACTGCCAACATGGGCTGAGATGGGTGGCCCTATTAGCACTAAGTTCTGATACCACCCATCAGGGAAAGGGAGAGGCACCTCATCCCTGTGGTGGAGGGATGGAAGTCTGGGATCCCCACGCCCTAGTCCCCGGTGACACTGAAGGGAGGCGACAAGAGGAGTCTCATTACTACCTGGCAGGTTTGGAAATCCTAACTCTCCACTTGGACTTTTCTGACCCTACCCTCTGGGGATTTGGGTACCTCATGACAGCCTGGCTAGATTGGAAGCCAAGTTCTCCGACGCCACCACTCACCTTTTGCTAACATGGCAGCAGTATATTTTTCTTGGTATTTGGCTGCAGCAGAGCATTTATTTTCTAAAGTTTTATTCTTACAAGTCTATCCCTTTATTAATCTCTTCATTTGAAAAAGTAAGTTTTTATTTTTTATTTTTTCCATCTGTGCCCATTGGTTTCTGGTATTGCTTGCTTCTTCAGGAACAAGTCTGATTTATATGGGGCAAAAAGAGAAAGGAAATTCACCACCACATCGTTCGTTGTGTCCTGATATCTCTATACAACATGTCTACCTCCTCTCCACCTTTCAAAGACTTTGTGTATTGGTTATATATACACCACGGCCAGTGTTTTTCTTGTCCTTAATGCAAGGAATAGGAAGGAGTATATCTCCTTCATTTTCCCAAAAGCAGAAGTCTCCCTATTAAGCTTTTTAAGAAACTGCCAAATTCTTCCACAGTGGCAGTAGGTAACTTTCCACTTTTCCACTAGCTATGGGTGAAAGGCCCATTTTCTTTATATCATTTCCAATATATAATGCTGTCACTATTGTTTATTGTCACTCTTCTGATAGGTATGTAGATATCTCCTCATTGTCCTAATTTAAATTTCTTTGAGGGTCAGTGATGTTGACTTCTTTTAATGTGCTTATTTGCACCTTTATATGCTTTTTGGTGAAATGTCTCTCATGACTTTTGCCCATTTTCTATTCTATTCCAATTTAACTTAATCATATTGCCAAGAGAATGGGATTTCATGATCATCAGAATAAGATTGGCTTCTATAACACTATAGAAGTAGAGAAATGAAACAACTTAAATAGACAAAAATATCATTCATTGATTATGTACACCAGAGTTTCTCAACTTTGGCACTATTGCTATATTTGACATTTAGGACAGAGAATTCACTCTTGTAGGGAATTGGGCTGTGCATTTCAGGATATTCCACAACATCCCTTATCCTTATCCATTAAATAACTATCCCCAACTTTCCATCCCCCCATCTGTGACAATTAAAACTGTCTCCAGATATTGCTAAATGTCCTCTGGGTGGTAAAGTCATCCGTAGTTCAAAACCACTGATAGACATTCACTTTAATCACTACCAGTTTGAGAAAAAATATAAATAGTAACCTCAGGATTTTTTAAGTGCATAGGCTCTATTTGACCCTTCTACATATAACTCAATTTTATTTTTTATCAAAACTTGTGCTGTAGTAGTGAAACCTCATTCATTCTAGCAGGTCTACTGCTGCACACCCAATATCCCAACTTTTCTCCGTTCTTTTGATTTTTTTCTTATAATGGTGTTGATAGATCACATGTGGCTCTGACTGTAATTATTATTGCTCTCACTCGCAAGTTGTTTTTCTTATTAAAATGTCATTTTCACAAGGTAAGACTCTCTGAGGGTGCTATGGAATAGATCCATGTGTGTTTGGCCTTCACTGAAACTTTAACGCTACTTGGTAAACCTCCCACTATGTTTTTGGTTCACTTCAGAAATATGATTGAAAAATAAAAAGTTTAAACTTCCACAATTTCATCTGCTTTTTCCTTTGTTGTTTCCAACTCTATAATTTCTTGCTGATCTCTGCAGTTTCTTCTGCGTGTATCTTAACTCATTTTATTTCTACTAACTAAACTTGATACTTACTGCTCTTCTTTTATAATAAATTCCCCATCTGAATTCTCCTCTGTTCAATACTGCCAATGTAGAATTATTTGTATAAAAGAAAAGCCAGAGGATAACCATATCATCCATAAATGAGGGTAGGGAATTACATCAATGTGATATGAAATTCTCATTTTTTTTGAAATATGAAAAATAAAAATGGAAATGTGAGATGTTTATGAGGAATATAGTAGAAATTGAGATCCAAGGAAAACAAATATCAATGAAAAAATTGCTTAGTGTACAAGGAGACAGATAATATTGTAAATTGACAGATAGGCATGACATGATAATAATGTGTGTCATTGCTATATAGCATTCCTTAATGCAAGTCTGTACTGCAGAGGACAAAAATCAATTGTCAGAGTTTATTATTTGTATTATCATAAATACAGTACTTATCACAATTAAGAACGTTAAGTCATGCACATATTTCACCACCTAATCATTGCATATTTTATGCCAAATATTTTTACAAAAAAAAAGTAGGGTGCAACCATGATGTGAAACTTCTTTTTTTTTAAAAAAAAAAGTTGTGCTAGTATTACTTAAAAATCACTTATTACTAAACTGTCTTTAGTGCATGAATATAATGCATGGAATACTCATGAATATATATTGATACTGTGGCAATGATTATGTAGTGAAATATGGTAATACTGGCCTCTCCTTTCCATTTCCAAAGTTTGTTGAGTCCATGTATCACCTTTTGTTAAGAAATGCAGCCTTGGTCTCATAGGACTATACTCTGCTAAAGATAATTCCAATGGAATTAACTCATTCTTTGCTGATGGACTTCACCTTCCTCATTTTAGAACTGCATTACAGCAAGCATTGGTATGATATATTGAACTGTTTATGTTGTATAAATGTTTAACTTGTGAGCATCTCTGGTAATTTCTGAGCATCTTTTTATATCAAAATTCAATTTTAATACTTTCCCAAGTCAAAAATGTCCAGGTGTGATTAGCCTTTATTTTTGTGCAAACTACAGAAATTGGTGGAAAATTTTGCCATTCTCAACTTTATTAGTTGTTGGAATGTTTGCAACACCTTTGTGTAGATAAAATTTAGATGAACTTTTTCAAAGCTTGACTTTTTTGAAGATGGTTGATTTCACATTGGAAATCCTCAATTTCAGGATGCTGGAAAATCTTTTGTAAAAAGCATCAGTTTTTAATTTACGCTAACTATTGAGTTTGAGGATTAGTCATATCTCTTGCTGTTAATTTATTTTTTATTACTGCTAACCTTTTGTTCATGACCTCCCTCATTAGCACATCCAATTGGAAGAGAAGTGGAAAAAGTAGGAAATTTAAACTAGTTCATTATATTATTTTCTAACATCCCTGGTCAATTTGGGAGAAAAGATTGTACAGTCTGCAGACAAAATTGCCAATTTGTAACAAATGTAGATTTTATAGTACATGTTAGGTGGCCTAGAATCAGCACAAGTGAACTAAATCAATGTGCATTTATGTGTTGTTACAATATTTGCCCTTAATACACTTACTGGCATTAGTAAATTAAAGGATTAAGAATAGCATTAATTAAGACATGGGATTCTTGGGTTCTGAGAAGTCATTAGAAATAAAAATTTTAGAAATATAGGATTAAATTCTGTAAAACAGAGGACTGGGCCTTTATTGAAATCTTTGAATTAACTTAAAATGTATGATGCATAGAATAATAATTCTTTGCAAGATTAAAACTTTAACTTGCATATGTTTTTGTTGTGTTTGTATATGTGGATATGTGGATGTGTATCTCTGTTTGTATCTACCTGTATCTTAGCTTTTCAGTTAAAATATAATGTTAGTGTTAGTAAATTTAGAATTATCTATGAAAGTTACAGAGAAGATAAAAGAGAGAAAAGGAATTAGCCTCTCAAGCTTTGTTCTTAGAAAGGCAAGATTTATGAAAGCCCTCTTTAAGATAAATAATAATAAAGAATTTAAAAAACTTACAGTGCTTTAAAGTTCAAGTTCCCTGTACAGTACTTTGGAAGATTTTCTCTGGTCATAATGAAGAGAAGAAAAACTGAATACTTTGATTATTCATTAATATTATTATTTGTTTATTTAAATATAAATGCTTATATATGCTTACGCAGATATTTTCCAGTTTCTCTACTACCCAATTGCTTCTTGCATCATGTTTTTTCCTTGGGTTCAATTTATTTTCCTCTTATCAATCATTTAGATCCTCTCTCAAGGTTTTTGGTATCACCAACTTTCTCATTCCGTAGTAAAAGTATCTTAAATAGGAGTTTTGCTTTAAATGATTATATAGACAGATATTCAATTCTGCTCACAATTTTTCTCCTCACATGTAAGTTCTACTTGTTGCTTTCAAAGCAACCACATTTGTCTTAGCTTTCTTTTCCTTTTTCTATGCTTTGTATTTCCTTGTATATACATCTTCGATCATTTTAAGCATACTTTTTTGTGGTCTAATCTAATATTAATCTCAAGCCCTTATGATGCAAATTCTCAAACTTGTTAACCATTGATTCTATCTCATGGTGCAGCATTTCCTCTTCCATTTTTAAATTTTGCAATATTAGCCTACTTTCAAAGAGGACTATTCTTTCTTGAGAGTCTGAGGCCCCCTGAGTTCTTAGAAGTTGGCTACAATGACTTTACCTAGATGAGTTATAGATTTCAGCATGCAAGACAAGGTTTTATATTTTGCCCACATAAAATCAAATCCCACCATTCCACATATTGTAGGCCTACCATTTAAGTTCTTAAAGAAAACCTTTTAAAAAAATTATGTTGCCTTGTCTTACCTTAAACAAAGGCAAGTTTTAGTTGTACTTTTCTGAGCAGTAGAGTAAGGAATTTGAAGATCTGTCTTTCCATGAGAGCCCAGAATATACAGACTCTCCTCTCCAGGCATAAATCAACCTGACTGGGTTCCAACCTGTAGCCTAATCTGGGCCCCATATTGTGTTCCATCTGTACGGCTGTTGGAAACTCCAGAGGCAAATCATCATTTCATAGAATCTGACATCCCTCCAGAGCTAAAGAGTCATCTATGGAGTTACCAGTTGATCATTCTGGCTTGGTTTCTTCTCCCTTTCCACTCTAAGAATTTCCTTTTCCTCTCATTGTCAGTTATGTATTTTAAAGTTTTTCCATAGAATTTTATTGTCCTATATTTTCTTTGAACTAATGTGTTAATTATACAGCCTTTACTCTTACAGTGAGTGTCTTAAATTACAAAATGTATCTTTGACTTACTGAATTCTAAAGCAAATTATTACTTTCTTATCATGTAGTTTAGAATATATAATCTGTTTACTGTCCTCTGATCTTATGAGTTATTGTTGTCATGTATTTTAGTTCTCCTCATATTTTAAACTCCAAAGGACATAACTATCAACGTTTTGTACAGTAAATTTTTATTTGTCCAAATATTTATGCTTTGTGGTATTCTTCACTTCCTACTGCCTACCCATGTTTACTTAGTGGGTAGTAAGTACTACCCACTTACTTAGTAACTTAGTGAAAGTTACTTCTTTCAACTTGAAGAACTCTTTTGGTGTATTATAATGCCAAATTGTTGAAAACCAATTTCCTTAGTTTTCTTTTGTCAGCATCCTGATTCCACTTCCTCTGTTGAAATAAATTTTAGGTTGCAAATACTTTCTTTAAGCATTTTTAAAATTTCTTTCCATTGTTTTCTGGTATGTTATTTCTGCTGAGAAGTCAGTTGTCTTCTGATTGCTGCACTTTAGAAAGGAGGATCTTCTTTTAATATTATAATGTGCCCACATTGTATCTTTTCTTCCTTATCCTGCTTGGTTGAATTTCATGCCTCTGTAAACTTATGTCTTCTATTCATTTTGGAAAATTCTTCCATATTT
This sequence comes from Glaucomys volans, assembly GCA_020662805.1. Taxonomy (NCBI): domain Eukaryota; kingdom Metazoa; phylum Chordata; class Mammalia; order Rodentia; family Sciuridae; genus Glaucomys; species Glaucomys volans. The sequence goes on from JAJEJO010000135.1 coordinate 790,321, forward strand.
TTTCTTCATATATTGCTTCAGTACTGTTTTCTTTATCTTGTCTTATGGGAATACCACTTTCACATATATTAGAAATTTTAAGGATGTTCTATGTTTTTCTTTTTTCTTTTAGTCCCATTCTCAGTTTTCTCTATGCTTTCAATTTCAGTATTTTCTATTTATTTATCTTTTGATTCATTAATCTTTGTGTCTAGCCTATTGTTAAATCCTTGATAATGTACTTAATTCAGATATTTTATGTTCAGTTCTTAAATACCCATTTGATTCTTTCATGTGGATTCCAGTTTTATATTAATTTTTTCCTACTTTTTTACTTATTTTTCCCATCTCTTCATCTATTTGATTAAAAATATTAGTAGTAGGAACTTTTAAGTACATCTCTGCTGTTTTAAAATATGTGTTTTGTGGATCATTTATGGTTTGCTCCTGTTGTCTTTCACTTGTACTATATGCCATATTGTGTATTCAAAAATCCACACATCCTCCAGACCATATGCTCTTCAACCAGAAAGAATCAAATATTTCCTTTGTATCGAAAGTAAAAGTCAAGACAGGGTAGGCTTGGAGGGCTTAGCATATCCACATAATCAGGAATAAAGTTATGTTGAGGCTGGATTTCAATTTTGGTAGGACTCAATTTTTGGTGGAGTCATCCTGATTCCCAGAGAATGACCACCAAGGATTTCAAGTAAGAGCCTGGTGCATCTTTGTGTCCTCAGTTCTGAAAAATTAAAGGAATTCCCTTTATCCATCAGAGATTTTAAGTTTAGCCTAATACTCCATAAACCTTCAAAATTAGGTCTTAATGGAGAGACTGACCTTGTACTTGATGATCAGGTCTGCAGATGTATTAAGCTAGCCCTACACAATACTGAAGTTTCAGGTGATTTTTTGGTATCCCAGCATCAGCCTTCTGCCAAAGCCAAGCCTGGATTCTCAGCCTCCAGCTACACTCATTGATAGGTGTCCCTAAGGAAGAGTGCACCTGTAGATCTTCAGTGCCAACTAACAAGTCACAGGGTTTAGCTCTAATTTGTTTGTTTTTCCAATTAGATATCTTCCTCCTAATGGGTCTTTGTCTCTAAGCATTTTGAAACTGTAGGCTATTTTACTCTTTCACAGGATTCAGTTTAATTCAACAACCGTCTTGTGTTGAGGAAGGTCTTTCGTTTAAGGCCTTTTAAGTTTTCCCAATTCTGTGACTCTGCTTGCTTCTCTTTCTCATGTGGCTATGGGTATGCCATGCTGTGGTTCTCAACCTTTGCCCTGCCTTGAGATTCAGCAGCTGCCATCTCCTCTCACTTTTGAAAACTTCACCCCTCTGAAAATTTAGTCCTTTTAGTTTCCATTGCTTCCACAGTTCTCAGATATTTTTGAAATTAGAATTTTTTCCTATAATGTGGTCAGTGTTCTATTACTATGAGTATGATTATTGATCTGGAAGCAGAATCAGATTTTTGAATTTGTAGCAATAGAAAGTTCTGTTTAGGTATATTATTATTAGCATTATTATCACAAAATATTTTTGTTGATATTTTAAACTAGGAGTTTTGTCAAATGTTTAATATGGTCTACTTCATTTAATTCTCACAAGTCTATAATGAAAACATCACTATTAAAATCACTTTACAGATAGGAACAATTGAGGTTGTTAGACTAATTTTCCTAAGGTTAAATAATTAGTGTTTGGTAAAGTTTGGATTTTCAGTTTAGACTGATAAACTTCACTACTTCCCACAATGTCCTTATAGGATATAGGACATTATTATTGCTTCACATCATTGTCTGTTTTATATGTATCTGATTTTTCTCCCCAAATATGTTAACTTCCTAAATTATAGGTACAAAATTTAATATTGATCTAATAATGCTACTCTTATTTTAGGCACTTGAAAATATATTGACATGACACTTTGATAACATGTACAATCTAAATGTATGTATAGCAAAATTCCTAATAAAAATGCATTGACTATTTAGAGAATGGGCCCAACATGTGGCATTGTCTACTAAGTCTCTGCTCATGCTGATTTCTGATGGTTTTGTGGAATATTGTGTTAGTTTTTAGGGCTAATGAGTTTGGCTTAATTTCTTTACCCCTCTCAGCCAAGTCTTTCCACAATTTGACTTCTCCCATGGGGTCTTTGCTAATAAATATTTTAATTGAACTGCTTTATTAAAATGAGTGTCTATATGATCATCTAGACACCCCACAGATGTGAGGAGAGATTATGAGTTCAAATGAGATTGGGGTAGGCAGATCCAGGTTTGATCTTGATACCACATTATCACAAACCCTGATAATAAAGGAATCCAAGTTCACACAAGATTAGTAAACATAATGAAATGAAACTTTAAGTACTTGTTAACTTTGCTTTTAGTGAATCATCAATATTTATTAAGCATTAAAGATTGGTACAGTTTCCAAGCAAAGACTATAGAATGCTATTAACTACATATCAAATTTAGCTATTATGTACCTTCATCATGCTGATTTTTCAGCCAGTCAGGTGATTGTTTAGTTTGTTGTCCCTATAAAGAAATCTTCCATCCATTTTATAAGCAAGATAAAACAGAATAAACTTTCTACTTTCATGTTCAGACAGCATAGCACTTTCCTTGTTTCTTTGTTTTTTCACAAGCATCCACAATCATTCATAATTCATTTTATTTTGCGTTATTTTGACTCCTCTATAATTTATATTTTTCTTCTTTTTTTGGCACTAGGGATGAACCCAGGCATTTACATATGCTAAGCACACGGTCCACCATTGAGTTATACCTCCAATCCTTATTTTTATTATTATATTACTTTATTCAAATAACTCTATGCAAGTTGTAAATGAGTACTGCCTATCAAATCAAAATCTTAACAAAGAACAAAAACCTTCTTAAAAGAAATTTCCAGGACTTCTTATGCTGGACTTGTGTTCAAAGTTGTCCTTACTGTTCTCATTCTCTATGTGCACTTAAAATCTAAGTATCATGTAAGTGTTCTTATATTAACATTTTGTATTTAATTGAAACCTTGCAATAGCTGTACCTGTCAACTAAGATAAGGACAAAATTGTCATAGAAAAATGCTGATAACTTCCTCTATTCCTAAACTGAAAGCAAGTATCATTATTATGGCTTGAGAAAATCATCAATTTAAGTGGTGCCTGATTTCATGAAGAATTCAAAACTTGGGATACTAAATGATGAAGGAGGAGAAAAGAATGATGTTATTGGCGTGAAGTAAGCCAAATCAGTCCTCTCGCTGAGAACATATAAAAGGAATCTAAAGGTGATTTAGTTAGGTATGGAAAAGTGATGTGACTGACAAATTGAAGAAGATTATAGCTCTTTATATGAATACTACTTCAAAGCAATAACTGAAATTGTTTACAAATAAATCCTAGTTTAATCATTACCATTTTAACTAGCTGATTAATCAAAATATATAAAGAACCATAAAATTTTTATCAGCTCTTATCAAATCCTAAGAATATTAGAGTCCATGTTTCTCAGAAGGCAGAATGAAACAATAGTGGAAATTGGGTATATCTACCATTTAATTTCAATCTGTGAAATGGGTACATTTAATCTGTTTAGAGCACATTTTCTTTGAATTACAATAAGAGTACTGTATCATTCAGCTTTTCGTTTCTGTGACTGATATACCTGACATAAACAACACAGGGAAAGTTTATTTTAGCTCATGCTTTCAGGGGTCTCAGTCCATGGCTAGCAGGCTCCACTACTCTGGGCTGAGGTGAGACAGAACATCATGGCAGAAGGGTGTGGTGGAGGAAAGCTGCTCACTTCATGGCAGCCAGGAAGCGAGAGAAAAAAATAAGTGTGAGAGAAAGGGGCTGAGGCCAAAGAGAAGATAAGCACTTCTGGGGCATGCCCCCAGTGACCTACTTCCTCCAACCAGCTCCTACCTCTCTGTAGCCCATTTGGCCATCAGTAGATTAATCCACTGATGAGGTCAGAACTCTCATGATCCAGTCACTTCCCAAAAACCACACCACTGAACACATGATTTGGAGGACATTCCATCTGCAAACCATTAGAAGTACATTTTTACATGGTGAGTTTAATTGCCTTTGAACACTGACTATGCTTTCCTTCATCTCCTCAATTTCAGTCATCTTTCAGGTTTGGTAAAATGATAGTCAAAATAATCATAATAGTAAAGATGAAACAAATAACCATAAATACAGCACATAATTCTTTCCTGAATTTCTTTAACTCCTAGAATATGCTTCAGCCTTCATTCATAACGTTGGGGAGAAATTCCTATGAACTTCTACTCCTTCAGTCATAACTTTCTTATCTTTCAAATTATTTTCTGTGTCCTTGTCTGCCATTTGAAAACATTTGGGAATATTTCAATCCATCTTAGAATTAATTCACAAAAGAGGATAGGTCAGATAAAATTTCCCCTCTTAAGTTTCCTTGGGTCCTAGGAAAATGTTCTTACTCTTCTCTTCCCAACTGGCTTTAGTGTAGAGCAGTTTTATGGAGACACAAAAGATCTTTACCCTTCCTCTCAGGGTAATAGTCACCTACTGCTTAATATATAAATAACTACCGGACTAGACAATTCTTCCTAAAACTAAAAGAGATTTGCACAGTGTTGTTTGTCTGTCTCTACAGAGATGGTCATAGTTAAATGATAGACTTCTTTAATAACACTATATACATACGTAATAAGTATACATCATCTTTTCCACTTGTTCCTCCTGCCCTAAGTTCACAAAGATCAATACATGTGTATTAAAACCACAGTCCTTGCTCGAAATTTTATTAGGTCCATGGTATAGAGTTGAATAAAGCTCAAGGTCTATAGCCAAGAAGCTTACAGTATAGATGTTGACAGGTTGCCATATATTTCTGTGAATGTTGGCTGAGGAGAAGGTAAATTCTAGTCTCATGCCATCTTAAAGATGCTGTTTATTTTCTGTATGGCTCCAAGAAGCGCAGAAGATTTTGCCATTGACCTGTTTGGTACCCCGGGACCATGTATTTTACCCAAATGATATGCACATGCTTATTTTACTTTATTTTCTGCCCTTTTTTTATTCTCAATCAAAGCCCTGAATGTAAGCACTGCTTGAAACTAATCCTCCTTTTCATAGGAGTAAACCTGAGTCTGGTGGGGTGAAAAGCCAGGTGAAATGACAGACAGTGCCACAAAGTGAAAATGAGTCTGTGATTAACTAGGTCTGTCTCTAATTTGTAGTGCAAAAGATACTTCTCAGCTTAGAAAATTTCTGATAGGAATATTCATTTCTAGCACCATTGACAACTGTGGAAATTGCACTCAGGATATAGATTGACTCCCTTCAAATGAGAGTTTTAGAATCAAGTCCAACGAGAGCACCAGAATCTTGACAGGACAGTCTTCCATAATCTTTTGCCATTGACTTTTGACCTTCAATAATGCAAATGGTGCCCATGAGGCTTTCTGGGTCTGAGAGGAGTTTCTTAGGATTTGCAAAGATGAGGGTTCCACTTGTCTTCATATTTTTCTGTTTAAGAGCCTCAAATGGAATATATATGACTTGGTTATATTAACTCTGGAGAAGTTTTAGTTATTACATGTTTAGGAAATGAGAGTCTTAGAGAAACACTTCAAAGAATTTGTTGTTAATTTCAACATTGATGGGTAGATAGGAAAAATGTGCTTTTCCATTTTTATGTGAGTATAGATATTCCCTATAAGTGAAATATGAAGGACTACTACTTCTGAATTCCAACTCAGATGCTGTTTTAAATTCAAAGGCGAGATGAGAAGTTATCGTCACTAATGGAGCAACGGAAATTTAAGATTGAAAAACTAGAATAAATGAAAGTAGGTGTCTTCTTCCCATCTGGAATCCATAACCCTCTCTCATTCTCAGTCTCTCTCTGAGTGACTGAGCTCCAGACCTCTCTGATTTCCAGGGTTTCAGAATGCTAGAAATCCTTACATTGGTACCAATGCTGTCAGATAATGAATGTATAAATGCTTGAGGACCCTACATGACAGTGCTCCCAAATGGACATTAGCCACGAGTGCAGTGCAATATATGGACTTGGTAGGTTAAATGTTTATACATTTTGTTTCATTAAATGCAGTGAATATTATTAATTCTGCTATTTGCAATTCTTAGTCTCAAAATGGATTGAGAAAGAGATTTAACTTTGCTTTATCTGTGGAAAAATATCTTCTAAGCAAAGATGTCATTGAAAATATATTTCAAAAGAAAGACATTTATCCCATTTAGAAAATTTGATCAGGTACTTTAAAAATCTCTCAGTGTTAATTTATTTGCAGATAATCAATATGGTAATTACAAGTAATGCTTTCTTTTATTTGCTTGCATGTAATAAAACTGACTTTCTAAAAACCTATTTTATCCAAGACTACTTAGTACAGACAAACTACTATTTAGGGTACCCTTCTCTCCTTTGCCATTCTATTTTCCCCAAACAAATGGAATTTTTACATAATGGAAACTATGAAACTTGTCACTGAATTATGGTGTAAGACACACTCATCCTATTAATATGCTCCGTTTAGTGGTTGCTAATATTGCTTTGACTTTACTTTTACTTGTCCACTATATCCAACATATAAACAACTTTTATTCCAAGGCTAAGTGACTCATTTACATTATGACATTTTTCCCCCAGGAAGTAGATATTATCTTGGCATATAGGAAAAAAAACAGAAATATTATGAATCTAGAATCCAAATCATCTGTCTCTGCTTCTAACTACAGGTTTACATAAAACAATGATAAACATTTGTGGAGTATACTATGTGTCTCTAGCATCATCCTAGAAGTTTCACATGCATAATGTCATTTATGAACCACTGAGGAAGGTGGTATCAATGTCTCCATTTTGAAAAGAAGGAAATTGAGGGGTGGAGATACTAAGGCACTTGTCAAAAGTCATGTAGTAAGTGGCAGTAGTAAGCCCCCCTCTATCAACATGCAATGTCCTATCCAAGTGCTAAACATCCTAACAGCCCTGTCTTTGAGTCACTGGAGCACTCTCATGATTATTTCCTTATTTCTTATGCCAGAGAAGCATTTAACATGATGTACATGAAGCTTTAAGCTCAGAGTCCCTATGAGAGTGGGAGTTTTCTGGAGTTCCAGGACGGCAGAGAATTCTGCTTATGATCAGGAAGTATCATGTAAATGTTTCTGGTAAACTGCTTAAAGAGATCTCAGAAGGGAATGGTCTAAACCACCAAGTCTCTAGGGAGTTGTTGTGATTTCTTTTCTCATTATATATAAATATTCCTTTCATATCTAATTTTATGTTTGAAATTTTATGTTCTTTTCCTTAAAGAGGGTGTCCCAAACTGTGTAAGTTTTGGTTTCTTAAAATCTGTGTCCTTCCCCTACTTACCTTTTGTGTGTGTGTGTGATATAAGACGTTATAGCATCCATTTTATGTAAGAAACGTGCTGAATGCTAGGTATCAGTGGCAAAAGCTGGTTGTTGGATCAGGATTAGAATGCCTTAGAAGGCAACTGATAATTTCAGGAGCTATAACAGGTCTTTTTTTTTAAGATAATAAGACATAGTGTGTGAACTATTGATTCTGAATTTTCTTTTAATAATCTGGCATGATGGAAATTTGCCTAATCAAAAAGTAGCACCTTAATGCTAATTTTTAATCCAATATGTAAATAATTTAACCAGGAGTTTTCAGTTTTTTAATGCAATCTACCAGAAGTATGTTGCATGCTTATCATGACCAATGAAATGGATTTCACAAGTTTTCTAATGGATGACAGAATTTATTTTGAAAAACATATCTTAAGAAAGTAGTGGATACCTCCAATGATATTTTTCATAAGTAAAAACATGGAAGATATTGGGGAAATGTACTAATTTAGTTGCCTTCATTATCCAATAACTTTCCACAATGAGAAGCAGGACTTAGTACTTGAAAGTGAATCTGATGGTGGACAATAAGGAGAAATTGGTCAACCAAAGCACTGAAGATATTTTCACTGGTTTGTTAGTTCATTTATTAATTGGGAGTGAGTGTTCTGTGGCTTTTACTGCCCATTTTATACAGGTGCCTCACACTGGTTCATCAGCTACATTGCCTAATCATCCACAGGAGGCTAATTTAAATGGCTATGCTATTGGTGATTAAGCCATCCATTGATGGAACCAATCGTTACTAGTATGAATTCCCCTCCAAAAGATTTACCCCAAAGTATTTAAATAAAGAAAGAAACTCAAGATAGAGATTAAAGACTTGATGCACCAAGTAGAGGGATGTTCTTCTATAAAATACAATTACCAGTGTTAACTAAATTGCATATTTTGTGAAAAAGCAATATAGTGAATTGAATGGATATTCATTGTCTTTGTTGGAAATATAGAGGGCAAGGCTTCATTTTATATATTATGTCTGTGCAAAAATGAAGTTCATTGATACTTCACGTTGATGATATTTACCTTTGGAACATGAATCCATGAATCAAATCTACATTTTCATTTAATGTTAATTGGTTTCTAATCAAGGAAGTTTGATATAGATATTAATTGACAAAATAGAGGTGCAAATACATTTCAATTTTGAATTTAGTACATTGACTTCTTTTGTTTTTTAACCTGTAATGGTTTATTTATCAAATATCATCACCCATGGAAATTTGGAAGTCATTAGGGAGTGTCATACTAAAGCAAAAGTTCTAAAGCATAAGTCTGGAGAGTTTATTTGTAACCACTTTTTAATGTGTCTGAAAAATCTCTAGTAACACCATCATAAGCACCACTGGGGACAGGCATGTGTTAAACAGTTGTAGTGTTTGTGGCTAAGTTTGTCAATGACCTTTTCAGAATATTTTCTATGTGAGGGGAATATTGCTATTCATCTGTTCCTGCCTTATGCAAAATATCTTAGCTCATTGAACTTGATGCTGGTCTTAAGATGTATTCCTGAGGATGTGGATTAGGAAGGAAAATGGACATAAAAATCACTCTATGCTATTCCTAATCTTCCTCCCATCATGCAACACTGCTAAAAACCACCATTGGTGGCACTTTTTCTCCAACAATTTACTCCTCTGCTTTAACAACCAGGACAGGACCTGGTCTGTTTTCCTAGTACCTAAGCATCTTTGACCCAATCATATTTAACGAAACCCTCTAAAGAAGATGCAGCTATTTAGCATTCTTTTCACTTGTTCAGTCGTGCCCACTGTGAGTCAGGCAGGATATTATTCTAACATGAATGGATGAGGAAACAAAGACTGGGACCAGAAAAACATGGAAATAGACATTACTGAACATTTATTTAGATGAATAATTAGTGCTTTGTCTTGGTCATTGTGCCAGGATTTCCTTGACAGCATCTCAGTTAAAACTTGATTGACTTTTCTAAATTTTTTTAATCCCTATCTTACAATAGGAACATTCAGACTCAGGGGAAAAAATCACTGGCAAGATGTTTGAGAGCTACTAGGCAGATGAGTCAGACTACAAGAAGTGTGTCTGAAGACAAAGCTTTATCATAATTTGTTCTCAGAGGTCCCAAGTTAATCTGAGCTTGCCTGAAACTAGAACAAGCTTCTACTCTCCTGATCTACCTTCCTTTGACTACCATATGCTGCATCATAACATGGCCTAAGATTTATCATTCAGTCATCTCACTACATGTTTGGGTTCAACCAGCTGAAGTCTACATCAATCAGATTTACATCTCCTTTCACAAATGCAACCAAGTGTTATTGCCATCAGGAAAGAAACTTGGCTTTATTAATTAACAAGTAGTTGTGATAGTTGATTGATAATGGAGCAAAGCCATCTTGCTTATTCTTTCCACTCTTTCCATCATGGTCATTCTCTGAGTGTCTCTAGGACTTGTTTGCAAGAGTTCCAAGCTCAACTGTTCTGTCTTGATTCTTCAGCACAAGATAGTTGTAAGTAGTGATTACTTACAAAAAATTTGAATAGTTTTTGTCTAGTTTTCCTTTCTCAGTGCTATTGATTCCCAGATTAATATGGCAGGTAACCATTGTCAACCTTGGGTGTCAGTACTGCAGCTTACTATTTAAATTATAACCTAAAGTTATTGTAAGTACAGACTTCTATTATGTAGCAAATGTATGACAAGGTAGTTTTCAGCTTAAATTCTGCTGGGGAGAAAGAGCATGAAGGCACATTTTCCTCTGTCCTAATAAAGATGGTAAGATAAGCAATCTCAACCATGCTGCTCTGAAATCATGATCTCTTAGCATGATTCTAAGTATTTCATTTGAGAAACAGATTTCTAAAAAACAGTAAGCATCCAGGTGCAATGCAGAAGCTTTGATCTTTCTGAATAATCAGTGATTTTCAAAGGGGATGGTGTCCTAGCTTTTACTTCACTTGCTTTAAAGACCCCAAGATTCCAAAGACTCATTTTTAACAAGAAGATAGAGAACATAAGCAACAAAAGGAGAGGAAAAGTAAACTCATCCTGATTATCATTGCTTTGAGAAGCAAATAAATCAATTTCACGGATTTCTTTAACCCAATATTGACCTGATCATCTTAGTTACATTTCCTCATGTGACTATTCTGTGAACATACTGAAATTTCTTACTCTCTTTGCACTAAAATATGGAAGTGTATCTGCATTATCATAGGTCACATTTCCAATCCTTGTCTTTTTCATTTACTCATGGCTTAATAAATTTTAATCCTTCATTGTTGCTTTAAATGTCTCAAATGTGAATAATGCCAACCAGGGTGATTTTTCACCCTTTTATTAGCAAATGTGAAACATGTGTAACTCATAATCACCTAGTTGTTCTTAGCCCAGAGCAACTTGAGAGATTTTTCAAGATTTCTGCTCTCCCTAAGCACTCACCAAAAGGGAATGCTAGAGCGGGTCCTTTAATTCTAAGAATCAAGTCCAGATTTGGTTATTTGGGATTTCTTTTTTCTTTGCTGTCATGAACCCATCCTGAAATTTAATTTATATACTGACATTTTAAGTTAAATGCTTTAATGAAAATGGCCGAATACTAATGAAGACTTCCAACAGGAGAATGATGTAGGATTGACTCAAAAACTCAATTTCACATTTGTTCAGAGGGAGGCAAATTGTACATTGATAGTTTCTGTCTTAATGAATATCTGCATTAAACCCTCTTCCAATAATCCCCAAATTTCTGTATTTGTAGGCACTGATGTGAGTACATTGATTACAAATATACCCATCCAGAAGCATTGTCCCTTGGAAATAATTCTCCCCTTAGTCCAGTTAAAAGCTATCAGTAGTGGTCAGGAAAGAGCAGCTTAATTAAAATTCTTTCAAATATTTTATTTTTAGGATCATTGTTTACAGAAAACTATGAGAAATTTCTCAATTGCTGATTCCACACCTAAGGACGTGCTAATGATTAGTATAGTTTTTCTTACTTATGAATAATCACTTAAATGTAATAATAAATGAAAGCACCCTCTAAATTCTGTTCATTTGTTTATTATTTTTAGTGCTTAAGTTGTTCCTCATCTTTTCCTTTCAATTGCACTGTGGATTCCTCAGACAAGGACCGTGCCCCACACAATCTACAGTAGCCCCAGAGCACTGAATTAATTGCATATCATCTTTTCTTCATAACAATTAACATGAAAATAAGTTTTCTTATGAATTTGTACATTCATTAGGTGTCTTTCCTCACTCTAGAGGTAAGTTCTGTGAAAGGAGGAACATTACCTTATTCACCATTGTATGCTCAGGACCTAAGTTTGTCTGGAATACATGAAAGCTCAGTTTTTTAGCAAGGTACAATTTTAATGAATTTGAGCCTTATTGCTCATCAGTTTAGAAAAAGTTTATTTTCTTCAATGAATGTATATCTTTTAAAATGTGAATTTTTAAATCCTTTGGAATAACAGTAAGAAGAAGATAATATTTGCTATGAATTGAATTGTTTTCCCTTCACCCTCACCCTGCCAAGTTCATGTTGAAGCTCTCCCAACATGACTGTATTTGGAGATAAAATGTTTGGAAGGTAATTAAGGCTAACTGGGATCCTAGGCACAAGATCCTAATCTAATGGGAATGGTATCCTTTTTTTATAAGAACCAATACCTGAGTATGCCTCCACCATGTAAAGACATACAAGAAGGTGACCATCTCAAGCTAGGAAGCTCTCAGTAGACAATTTGTCTACACCATGATCTTGGACTTCCCAGACTCCAGAACTGTAAAACAATTAATTTCTGTTTTAAGCCACATAGTCTATGATATTTTGTTATGGCAGAGCCTAATACAGAATTAACATACAGTTTTGTTTTGTTTTGTTTTAATGACTAGGTCAGGAAATTTTCTGATTTTCTTGCTCCATTACTCAGTTCTCCCTGTACTTGTGCCTTTGGTATTATTATTTGAAAACTGATGGGGTGAGCAGGAAAGATAAGATACACTTTTCTAAGATCAACACTGAAATTTCCACAGTATAAGAATTTCTTTTTCCTTTAGAAGCTTCATCATCTATTATGTGCTTTGTTCTAAAAATAGATTGCATCAAATGAACAGGGGACAGTATGCTGGTTATCACTATGTTACCAACACTTCAAGTTTTAGATTGATCAGGGAGAAGGCTTCTGGGAGATTTTGTATCTTCGACTGACATAATATTCTTCGAGATCAAGAGTGTTGGTTTATGCAGCATTTGAGCACTCACTGAGCCTTAGGAAAGCAGATGAAGACAAAAATTATGAGTACAAAATAATTCCCATGTTCTGCTCTGCTGTTTTTCTGGAAGCAGGTGTAGCACACGTATAACAGAAAACCAATGTGTTTAAGTTATGAACTCAGTAGCACCATCAAACATTTGGAGAACTAAGTTTTCTCGTTTTATTTCATTTTCAAGAAGTAAAGGCTACATTCATGTCCACATGAATGAAGAAAAGTTACTGCAGCTAAAGGTTCATCCAAATGGTGATTTTTAAAAAATTATACTGGCCATTTTGACATTCTTTATGTACTAATAATCTAAATCAATGGGTTAGGCAGGTGCATACATTGTTTTAATTAACAACAGTTGTGTTATAACAATGTTATAGGAGTTTATTATGGCATCAGCTATTAAGAATATGTTGCCAAAGCATTTTATAATATACATTATATAAAGTCATTAAAGAATACAACTACATCTTGGAATCATTCAATAAATATTAATAAAGCACTTATTATTGTACTTTAATTTAAAATGTTATTATCTTTCCAGTAGGTGTCAGGCATCAGGCACCGTCAAGCTATTCCTGACAAGAGTACAGCAGTGGTTTGCTGTTTTCCATGATTATGTCCCTTTATTATTTTGGAAGTAGACATCTTCCAAATGGTAGCTCCTGAGTCTCCCTGTGTGCCACTCAAATCTCAGTAAAAAATTGAAAGAGAAAAAAATCTTAAACTGTTCAAACCTCACCTTGGAGTTTTAAATTACAGTGGCGTGTTAACTCCTGCATTAGATACTGACTGACTCCATACCATTCATAAGTAAGGTTTGGTTAATTTCCTTTTAATCTTGTCGTTTCTGTTACCAAATATATTTATTGATACAGAATACTTCTCAAAAGGTCTGATGGGATCTTATAGTTTATTAATCACTTTTAAATCTCGTCAATCAGCTTGCAGCTTGCTATTATTGCAGGTAAACAGTGCTGGGTGGAATGACTAAATTCATGGCCATTTCTTTCCATTCATTTTGCCAAATATGACTTTCTAAAAGTAATAGTAAGGAATCTTCCCTAAATTACATGTTTTAGGGTGGTCCAAGGCGGCTGGATGGGGGGCAGGGCAGCAAGCAGCCTGCGGGCGCGCCAAAGCACCAGCAATTAGACACAGGCAGACCAGCCTCAATGGCGCCTCGCACCCGCCTGTCACTCAGCAGGACCCCCAGCCAATTCCGGAGGGACATGAGTCTCACCAGGGTCCCCAGCCAATCCCAGGCAGACACTGAACCCCCAAGCCTACCCCGCCTATCCTGGGCCTTTTGGCTTTTATAAGCGGCCAGAGAGAGCCACTGGAGACTTCCCCAGCCCTCTACCCCGGCCCTCACCCTGGAGGACCAGCGAACCTCGCCCAAGAGCCAGTCCAAAAAAGTTCTTTTGTTAATTACATCTGGTCTGTCTGTCCTTCCGTTACCGCCATCTGATCTTACAACTTGTGCTGAAAATAGAGCATTTTTGAAAACAGGGATTCTTGGACAAACCAGTGAAAAGTCCTAAAATGTGTTCATTTCTTAGTACCTAGAAAATTCAAAATTACTTTGAAAACTACAACTATGAAATTTAAGAAGCTCTAAAACCAAACAAAAAATTACAGAATTTGTATCATTCCTCTCCATGTAATATGGGCACAAAATGATGAATAATTAATGTGTAGCTCTAATTCTTTTATTCTTTTTAAAAAGGTCTTAGAATTTGATTTCCCCCACCTCCTACCCACAGCACGCCCATTTATAGTGAAGTTGGTGTGGTTGGGTCAAATAAATAAGAACCATTTACCCTCTTTCATCCTCAGTGGACAATCTATTAAACTCTCCAGCTCTCAGTTTAGCTAGATTCATTCATTCAGTATTTCTAGCTGTATACCCAAGCTTTCAACAAGGGGTTTCCTGCAACCCTCTTTGCTGAGGAACACTCATTAACTTCCATCTCTATCTTAACCACACAAATCCAGAAGACAGCCATGTTTTCCATTGGATAGATCCTTCTTAAGGCTTTCTAAACCCTCAAAGATCCCAGATCGTGAAGACCTGTTTGGTGTGCAGTTTCTCGGCAGTGTTTTTTAGTGAGGAATATATCATGGGTAGAGTTAACCATCAAAGTTTCAGATTTTAAAAACCAAAAGAAAAGAGAAAATAATTTTAAAGGGAGGTGGAATACAAAGAAACTCAGAAATCTCTAAGGCTACCGATGGCCATGATTTTAATTATCAGTATGTATACATCATGAAGCATTACATGACTTCCACGTGTCTTTTGGTTTCCTTATATCATCTGGAAATATTTTAGTTAAGATCAATCTACATAATTTTGAATTCCTCCATATATGTTGGATGCACTTGTACTTCAGTGGAGAACTCTCAGAGTCCATGCTTAGAATGTTATTCTAATTTAAGTGTAATGATATCACTATTAGGATTAATAATATGATACAGTAATTTTTTGTTTGTTCTCCTAAGTTTCTTTGCCCAGGTAGCTTTCAGAGCTGACAGTTTATATTAGCTCTGGGAACAGACTGAAGTGATCTGATTGGGATAAGCTGAGAGTCATGACCTCATTCACAAATTGTGTCTTTTCTATTTTCCCCCTCAGCTTTAGTGAGGCATGTATAAATTTACAATGTATGATGTGATATTTGTATATATGTATATGTTGTGAAATATTTACTACAATCAAACTAGTTAACATATCTGTCCCTCACCTAGTCATTTGTGTGTGTGTGTGTGTGTGGTGAGAACATTTCAGATCTACTCTCAGCAAATTTCAAGTATACAATATTATTAGCTATAGTCACCATGCTGTACAGCAGATTTCCAGAATTTATTCATTCTGCATAACTGAAGCTTTGTACCCTCTGGACAATGTCTTCCCTTGTAAAACTGTGTATTTTCTACTTTAAAATCTTGGTCTCCCTGTTTATAAAATGAATAAAGTACACTTGCCCTTTATTTCTTAGAAATGTTGAGAATCAAATATAAAACCTGATAAATCACTGCAGATGTGTCTTTCTGCCATACTTAAAGTGTTTCTCAGGAGACTGTACAGTGAAAACACCAAGTGTTTACTTGTTGAGTTGAATTTAATGTGTAAGTATTTTGAAAAGTTATGCAAATAATCAGTAATATCAGTTGATTGTTTTAACTTTGTATGATTTCAAAGCATTACATACTTAAGTGACATTATTGGTCCCAGAAAATTCCTTGCATAAAATACAAATGATTGAAATTATGGAACTGATATCTTTCAGACTTTAAAATTTGAGGGAAACTGTTCATAAATGAGTTCTCATTTCCAGACTGAATTTACCACTTACCTTTAATCTGTGCAAATTATGACTGATTTTAGAAAATCTGTGAGAAGTTGAGTTTTCAGAAAGTAGGGGATTTTATAACTCTGAGTGGTTTTCTTAATAATACCTAACATCAAGAATATTTTTAATCCAAGAAAGTTACTACATATGATTATGATTTATAATTTTTGAATACCTTCTTGTTTTGCTTTTGATGGGTAGAACACTCTGTAGCTCATAAAGTTTGTGCATATTATATGCTTTATATTAAGAAATTATTGTTTCTATAATTGAAATTGATCGATCACTTGTTATGACAGATACTGTTTTAAGAATTTTATATCTTTAAATAATTTAATCTTTAAACAACCCGAGAAGGTAAACACACACATGGTCTCCATTTTACAGAGAGGAAAACTGAGAGACCAACAAATTAAGTAATTCTAAGGACTCATAGCTAGTAAAGAGAGGAATCAGAATTTGAAACCAGGCTAGAGACAAAGTTGACAAAATGTGCTCTGAATCCCCAGTCTTGCAGAAATTCAAACCCATCTCTTGAGGTGGTATCTGAAGGACAACTACCCAATGCAGCAGATTGGTTCACTTTAAATTTATAATCACAAATCTCAGATGGGCTTTAAATAAGGTCCAGAAATCCTACAGTTCCTGTAGAATGAACTCCATCCTCTGTTTTCTAAGATGATGATTTCATTTCTCCTCTCTCTTCAAATGTGCTACATCAGCTTTTACATCCCAGTCAGCTTTATTCTTCCTTTAAAAACAGAAAAAGAAAATGAAAATTGTACTCCATTTGTGTACAGTGAATCAAAATGCATTCTGCTGTCATGTATAACTAAACAGAGCAAATGCAAAACATTTGACAAATAAAGATTGCACGCATTCAAAACACACACACACACACACACACACACACACAGAAAAGGAAATAGAGTAGCACTTTTTCATCCACTCACCACCAAAGCTACAAACATGGACATCTTCTTTCCTCCAAAATGATTAATCAAGATTTTCTTTCCAAGAAAATTTAACGTGTGGGGGCACTGGATTCTGGCCTCAGTCATCATGCTCCCTCTTAGCTGATCTAAGGGATCACAACTAGTGATCTGCTGCTGCATAGGCAGTTCTTGCCCTAACAAATCTCAGACAAACCTCTACAGAAACCCTACCTCATCTAGTCCACCTGCATTATCATTTCTCTGCTTCCCTTCATATCAAAATACTCTTGACTTCCATACTTCTTCATATTCATTCTATTGCCCAAATTCAGTGTGGCTTCTGCTCAAAAACATTCAATAAAACAGCTTTTGAGAGTACCCTTCTCCCCACATCCTTGCCAACAATTACTGTTATTTGTATTCTTGATAATTGCCATTTTGACTGGAATGAGATGGAATCTCAGTGTAGTTTTAATTTGTGTTTCTTTAATTGCTAGAAATGTTGAACATTTTTTCATATATTTTTAACCATTCATATTTCTTTTTTTGTGAAGTTTTGTTCAGTTTCTTTACCCATTTATCGATTGGGTTACTTATTTTTCTGGTATTAAGTTTTTTGAGTTCTTTGTTTATCCTGGAAATGAATGCCCTGAGGTACTGATGAAGAGAATTTTCTCTGTACACATTCTTGATTGTTTCCTTTGCTGTGAAGAAGCTTTTCAGTTTGTTACCATCCCATTCACTATGGAAAGCAGTATGGAGATTCCATAGAAAACTTGGATTGGAACCTTTTGACACAATTATCCCACTCTTCAGTCTATACCCAAAGGACAGCATACTACAGCGACACAGCCACATCCATGTTTATAGTAGCTCAACTCAATGCAGGCTATGGAAACAACCCAGGTGTCTTTCAATGGATGAATGGATAAATAAAATGTGGTATATATACTCAGACTTAAAGAAGGATGAAATAATGGCATTTGCCAGTAAATCGCTGGAACTGGAGAATATCATGCTAAGTGAAATAAGCCAATTCCAAAAAACCAAAGGATGAATGTTCTATCTGATTTGTGGATGCTAACCCAAAACAAGGGAGACTGGGGAGGGGAGTAGTAGAAATCCATTGCATTAGACAAAGGGAACCAAAGGGAAGGGAGGGGTAAGGGAATAGGGAAGATAGTAGAATTAATTGGTCATAACTTTCCTAGCCTTATATTTGTATACACAACAAGGGTAACTCCACATCATGTATAACCACAAGAGTGGGAATCTAAATAGAATAAGTTATACTATACGTATGTATATTCTGCCAAAATACATTCTACTGTCCTGTATAACTAAACAAAAAATTTAAAAACATTATAAAAAACAATTTTTCAGCATGGCACTATGAAGCCCCTGGGCACTTTCTGTCCTTATCACAAGCAACCTGCCAGCAATCTTCAAGATAGTTATTTACTCCTTTAAACACTGGCCTTTCTTGAATTCCATAATACCTCCCTCATCCAGTTTTTTCCCCCGCTTCTAAAGCATCTTCTTTCTTTCCTTCCCAGGTGCTGCTGTCTCAACCCAACCTATAAACCCAGGAATTAATCAGGGTTTTTTTCTGAATCTTTTTCTCTGTTCTTTCCTCCCCTTCCCACTAAGGCCCCCAACATTTTTAATGCTCTATATGTGATTGTGAGAGATGGAGTAATGGCCCCTCCAAAGGACATCTTTATCCCAGGAATCTGTGAATATTATCTTGAAGGACTAAAAAGTGTTGCAGCATGATTCAGCTAAGGCTTTTGAGATGGTGAGAGCACCCCGAGTTATCCAGGTAGACCCTAAATACAATTACATGTACCCTTATAAAGAAAAAGCAGAGGAAGATTTAAGGCAAATGGAAGGGGGGAAAGTAATGTGATCACAGAGGCAAGGAACAGAATAATTCAGCCACCAGAAACGAGAAGGGGTGAGGAATGGACTCTCCAGAAGAACCTTCAGAGGGAGCACGGCCCTGCTGACACCTGGTTTCAAGGTCTGGGAGGGAATAATTTTTGTTGTTCTAAACTACCAAATGCATGGTAATTTGTTAACAGTAGCCATAAGAAGCTATTATAAATTTAATATTCAATCCAAATTTCTGTTCTGAACTTTGTTGTTTCAAACTTTTATCATCTGTCATTTGGCCTTAACCATATGACTGCCTTACAGTTAGTTCATGTGACATGTATCCCATGGAAGGTTTATTCCTGTGTTCCTTCTCCACACTCTTTCCTCTCTAGATCTGCCTACATCAGCAAATGGGATCATTGTTCACCCACTTACTTAGTCTGGAAACTGCATCCCTTCTTTAATTCTTGTTTTCATATCCCTCAGTGTGGGGGAGAAGGATCCCCACTTCTAACTTACCAATATACTCTTTCACTTTTGGGGGGCTTCAGGTACACAGAATTGGCTTAACAATGATATTCTCTTGTTTGTTCATGTGTGGTCCATTTTTACTTAACTTTTGTTTCTACATAGGTAATAAGCATCTGTGAACCAAAAACAAGAACCTATGAACTCAGTAGAAAAGCTAGGGACTTGTCAATAACCTGTATCTAAGGCTTTTCTCCTCTATTCCATCCCTATCCATAGGGCTGTTGCACTCCACCGGAGTTAAATGTTATCTTGGATCCTATGTCTATCATTTTCTTGCTTTCTTCTTTAAAATATCTCTTCTATCTTAATCTTGAATCTCTTTTAAACCATAACTTCCCCAACTTTTCCTTCAAAAACAATTTAGCATTTAAAATGACCTAAATAAACAAAACAAAACAAAACAAAACAAAACAAAAGATGCTGGTTCCTAGCAAAATGAGGAAACAAAAAAAAAATCTCTTCTAGTTCAGTTATTTTAATTTTATTTTTAAATGGTATTATGTAGCTTAGAGTTGGACTTACTTTTTAATTCATTGTTAAGGTGTAAGCATATTGTGTTGCTGTAGATGATGTGTGTGGGCTGCTGTATAATTTGCCAGTGTGTGAGTAACTATACTAGTCATTCATCTGCATCTCTGTTGTTTCCACATTATTCTTTTGTGACCAATGCTGCTATAATCCTTCTTGTGCATGGCTACTGTCTTACATGTTCGTGAAGTCTGAGAAACATATACTTAGTGCCAAAATTGTGGAGTCATTTTGTTGTGATTTTTGTTTATTAAGTGTACCTCTTTTTTTCCATTTGTACTACGACCACATTCATCTAAGTCACCATCATTCCAGACTTGGTCCCTACAATTCCTCCGTGGTATATCTTCTGATTTCTCCTGGAAATTGAGACTCTGCTCAATAGTCAATGTCATATTCTTTAGAAAGAGAATATGGTTACTTCACCTTTCAGCTTAAAACCATTCACCAGCTTGTCATCATATTTCAAAAAAATCCAAACTCCTTGTGAAGGCCTGGGGCATTATGCACAAGTTGTCCTTCTCCTGCTTACTGTTCCAGCCTTCTAACATTTCTTTCTCCCCTTGCTCATTATGCTAAAGCCTCACTGACTCCCTTAAAGTTTAAGTTGGTCAAAGACCCCAAACTCTTTCCTACTCCAGTACTCTCACACATGCATTTATTTCTGCCTGGACCATTCCTCCTGCTTCTCACGTGGCTAAGCCTCTTCATTCAAGTCCTATCAAGTCCATTTTTGGATCCCTGTTTATTCTCTCTTGCAAAATTCTTTATAATATATGTCACAAGTTGTAACATAATTTATTTATTTTTTCTTTACGGTACTATGCAATCTTGAAGCACTAGTTATATCTTCAAATAATGGACTGGTAAATTGCCTGCCATGTACAGATAAAACCATAAGGAATTATTACTAATATGATTAATTTTTAAATACAAAAAGACAATATCATATGACCATTTGGTTCAAACGAAGAATAGTTGGTGATCAATGAATATTTCTTAAAGAAAATTCTCCCTGAATGAATGAATGGATATACATGGTGTAGGAAAGGGATATTGGTACGACTGCTTACTGTGAGACCCCTAGGAGAAAGTACCACATGTGTTCAAAGTGCTGTTACACCTCCCCTCAACACTCCAAGCAAGAGTAATCAAGTTTGAGACAACTCAGTAAAGTATCAGCCTTCATTCTTATCACCTGCTCTGACACCTTAGCCCCTGAAGACACTAAGCCCAATTAACAACTCTGACCAATCTCCCTTGGCACAATGGAATCCAGTCCTACAATTCCTCAGTCTCATCCATTGTAACTTTATGCACTACCTTGTTTCCCTCATTAATTGCAATTAGATTCTTGAGTCCCTTCCTGACTTGAACAGCTTTCATTGGCCATGTAATTCCTCAAACATATGGTCTATTATTAATTTTAGTTCAGCCTGAAACTAACAAACCCTCTCCAATTCAATACTTTTCTTTTGGATGTATGTTCAGTTATGGTCACTAGTTTCATTCTGTTTTGTTTTTCAAAATCCTATCTATATAAGAACACCCCAGCCTAGAGACTCTTAAAACTTCTTTATAGTATTCACTCACTTATCTAATACTGTTTTCCATTCTGTGAATTCATTGAAATAACTTTTGCTCATAAATTATGAATCAGATCTAACCAGTAAGCATTGAAAATGTTTTTTCTGATCTCTTTGGACTTAAAGCATTTGGATACAAGCCATTGTTTTTGTCTCTTAAAAATGTATCCCCTTACCTGTGGCAGAATGATAAGAATTTTCTGGTTCTAGGGCTCATGTTGATGCAGTTTCCATACAGCAAATCTACTAAATACTTATTGCCTAGAAAATACATGTCTAGTAGAACAGTCTGTCATTTGCAACATACATTAAAAAAATTTTTTATATATATACAAGTAAAAAAAATTGCATCATGTATATTTACTAATAATTAGTCTCCTAGACTTATACTAATTTCTAAAATTACTAAAATGATGGCTTGAAGTTAAAAACCAAATAACAACACCTCAAATATTGCTAAAAATGTAAAAGCATCAAAAAGCTTATTTTTATTCAATCCCCCAACTTATTTAAAGGTTTCTTTGAGAGATCTTTTCACCACTTTTTTTATTATTATTATTATTATTATTCAGGTGTGAAGCTAAGTATGAGCATCTGGAAGAAGCATCTATCAGAAACCATAAGAATGATTAATCCTCTGGGTCATATCCCCTCCACCCCACATCATTAGCTTGTGGCCAGATTCCTCTTGAGCTCAAAACTAATTCCATTCATGCTCTGGCCCTGGAGCACCACACTCATTTGCATAATACATTTTGCACTCACTAGATGCCAAGTGTAGATTAATAATCCGATTTGAGAAATAGTGAACAATTATTTGGTAAAATTTCAATTGTTGTTGCTTTTGGGGTGCTTCAATTACAAATTAAGCAACAAGTAGCATATTGATCCAAATATGTTTGTGCCACAGAAATAAGTATCATAGAAATACCAATATTTGACTTTAAAATATGGCAGTATTGTCCGACAGTCACTGCCTTTTGGCAGGCAATTCAGGGAATCTGTGAATGTATTCATGCAAATAATCGTTCATGATCACACTAAATCTCTTAACTGCTATTGTTAGCCCCAACCACACAATGCCATAGCAGGGTTTGGAAAATATCTTTGAATTTTTCTGAATGGAACACATACATAGGGCACAGAGTGGGATTCAAACTGGGTTGAATTTATTTTTGGCTCTCTGTCTATTCTCATACCTCACAGAACATCTATTCAAAGCACATTTTTATAAAATGTAAAACTGCGTGGTTCAGGTATTATCTGAATGCTGCTTCTTTGGTACCAAAGAGTCAAAAGGTCAATTACTTTTCTATTCTGAGAGGCCATAACAATTTCACCAACAACCCTCACTGATATTGAGCAGGTCTGTGGGTCTCCTTAATTATGTTTTTCACCCACAAATGATCTTTTGGCCAGGGCCATGAGACCACAACAAAGTCACTCGAAATCCCTGAGAAAGAAAACATTTTGGTGTAAAGGGTTTATGAAAAATGACACTTTGTTGCAGTTTTTCCAAGCAAATTTAACTGCTTGTCATGAAGACAAGGGTTGCCATGGCAAGCAGTGTTTTGAATAGGTAAACCAAATGAACTTGAGACAGAGCATGTGTGAGGCTCGTGGGAAAGGGAAGTTCAGGTTGCCCGGAGCAAAAAAAATCTTCCATATTTAAAATTATGGAAGAGCAAACACCCTTCTCCCCAATGTGATACTGGCAAATGTATTTCTTTTCTCTCTCAGGTGGTTTCTTTTCAAAATGACTGGTATAGGGAACCACTGGGAGTGAGTGGAGGAAAAGACAGAAGCAGAGTACTATTGCTATTCAGGGTTACTTGTTTATTGATTCTAAAATAAATGAACCTCTCTTCAAAGTATGTTGTTGTCATTATGCCAGGTATAGAATACAACTTCAGACCTCAAACAGGACCTAAAAGGCAGAGCATGAGCCCCATGATTCTGATAAGGCTATGACCATTATTTAGCAGGACATGGTCACTTTTCTAATTACCTCTAATTTAAGAACCTTGTGTTTATTTTACTGTTCTATTTGGTGTCATTTAATAAAATGGAACTTTTAGTCAATTTGTATCAGTATATACTAGATTAGAGAACACTTCTGTACCAGGCCCTCCTTTGCCTAGCTATGCTCTTATTCTCAGTGCTTCATCTAGCCCCACAGCTTTTAATACCCCTAATGCTGTTGGTTCCCACATCAAATCATAAAAAATAACCTAGCCCTGAGCTCTCTCCTCCCACTCCAAGATTCACACATACATTTACCTACAAATCTCTGTTCTTGCTGACATACTCTCCTCTTCAATATTGTGATCTGATCATGAGTTAATTGTCCCCTTCTACATAAAAATTCTAAAAATGACAGATATTGGCAACTAAATTATTAAAGTCATGCCCAGAAATTAAAAATAAAAAAGAGAATACAAAAACAAAACCTGTGGCAATCCCCGAGGATAGAAATCAGATAAGATTGGTGTCACTGAATACTGGAAGTAGAAGGTGGCCCAGGAGACCTTTGTAATAGGAAGATTGGCTGGGATACCTCAGTAACAGCAGTCAACTGAAACAACACTGTCACAATCTGGATCAAGCAGCAGCAATGGGATTTCTGTCTCCAAGTAGAAGCAGGGGTGTGTGCCCTAGGATCAGAGAGACATGGACACATCCAGAGAGCTGGCAGTGCCTGGAAGCAATGGGAAGAATCTGCAGGCAGAAGACTAACTACCCCCACACAGCGCCAGGAATCACGTCTCACTCTGCCCAGCTCTGTGCAACCTCAGCAGGTTCTCCACCCATCCCCTTAGTGGGCCGGAGGCTCCGTTTAGACACTCTTTGACAGGAATCACAATTTCAAGGATGGACACACAATCAGAGATCTGTAAGCACTGAGAAAAACTAAGCACCTAAAAACATGCTAACAGAATCCTAAATGAATTGCTTAAACCAGAAAACCGAAGTCAACAACACAAAGAGGAAAGAATGTAAAAAGAAGTGACAAAGGAAAATAGCATACTCCTGCAAAAGGGACAATTTAAAGAATCAATTGGAAATCTCAAAAATAAAAAACACAATTGATAAAATTAAAGAAAAGTCAATGAATTCTTCTAGAGAGCTCCCTAGAAAGACTGAGACATGGAGGATACATACAAAAATTCTGGTATCTCTCTTAGAGTAGTTTCGGGTCGAGAGAAAAAGAAGAATGGAAAGAGGTGATATTTAAAGGACTATTAGATGAAAATTTCCCAGAAAGAAAAAATGGTGTGCCCTTTGACTGAAAGTATACACAACAGCAGGAAGGATTTGACTTTAAAAAAATAAACCCATGACTATTTATAACATGTTGATATAAACTTTCAGAAACTGAGTATAAAGAGAAAATTTACAAACATCTCCAGTGGGATACACATGAAGATCCTTAACACTAGAACATGATTTAGATTGGCACCAACTTCTCCAAAACAGCCCTGGATGCAGGAATATGACCAGGGAACATCCTGGAGGAAGGAAGCAGTATTCTAGCATTCTTCAACCAGGCAGGCATTCATATGTG
This sequence comes from Glaucomys volans, assembly GCA_020662805.1. Classification (NCBI taxonomy): domain Eukaryota; kingdom Metazoa; phylum Chordata; class Mammalia; order Rodentia; family Sciuridae; genus Glaucomys; species Glaucomys volans. Next base: position 815,384 of record JAJEJO010000135.1, read on the forward strand.
AGCACCAAAGACAACATTAAGGCATGCCAATATTCAAAAAAGTTTACCAGCTACAGACTCCAGAATGCATAACTAAAACATGTAGTCAAGCAAGAGGAATAGCTACTGCTCTTGAAATGTAATATGGCTAAAAAGTAATCTGACCCAATTCCTCAGCTCCAGGCCCATCTCCCTCCCACTCTTCTCCATCTCAGCCAATGGCACAGTTCTCCACCATGACACGGATTCATTCCTCACTCTTCATTGTCCATCTGTCATTCGTCCTCACATCCTCTAGAGTCTATCTTCAAAAACATCTAGAATCCTTTCGTTTTCTCCACCTGCCTTGCCACCCAGTTTTGAGGAACTCCCATCTTTCCCCTGCTTTCCTGCAATGGCTACCTCACTGCCCTTGCTCTTATCTCCAATCCCTTCTTTCACACAGCCAGAATTGTTTTTTTAAGCACAACCTAGAAAAATGTTACTTTCTGCTAAAAGCTCTTCAATGATTTTACATTGCTCTCCAAATAAAATGCCCCCTCTTTAGAATGACCTGGACAGTGGTCCTTATCTGGTTTTAGCCTCTCTCCTGCATGTTAGCATTCTCTACCTTGCTTTACTGGTGCTAGTCTCCTGTTTCTCATGTTCATTCATTTGCATTTACTGTACTTCCATCCAGAATGTTCTTCTACCCCTCTTCATTTGAATGGTTGGTTCCTATGTTTAGAGTCAGTTCAAATGTTCCTTCTTCCACCTTTATCTGACATTTGCTTTATAACCTCCCTTTTTATTTTCTGCATAGTATTTATTGCAGCCTGTAATTTATTTTACTTTTACTTTTTACAATGTTATTGTTTATCTTTTTCACTCGAATGTAGGCTGAGCTCCGTGATCTACTTGTGTTATTTATCAAGTTCCCTTCACCATAAATGGGCTTATTTGCTTTGAGCAGATAATACTCTTCATTTGGAAAATAGCTCCACTCCCTGACTAAAAGGACCCTAGGAGGTACATGAGAAAGATCTTGAACCCTATGAGGAATTGAGGTTCATAGAATTCCTATACAGACATTCATACAAGGACAATTGTCTGATACGCCAGAGGCAAGAGGTTGTGCCGGTGATAACCCTAAAGAGGTAGGGATGATGGATCCCCTGAGATAGCCGTACAATGGATGAGGAAGAAGTGTGAAAGACTGTCTGGGCTGAGCCTAGCAGGTGAGGCTCTGCTCATCCACCCTTCTGTTTACTCAGCACTCATCAGGGTGTCTTACCATTTGGGAAGAAAAGGTTGGGGAAAATCTCAATCATTCTACTTTAAACTCCTCTAAAAAAGATGAGTTTTAGAGGAAGGGTTTCCCTTACAATTGAGAGTGGAAATGGAGCAGCAGAGACTTAAGGGGGTTCACCCATCCGGACTAAGATGTTTGTCTGGAGAATGTGGCAAACAGAGACTGTCAGTCTAAGGGGAGCACAGTGACTGTGAGCATGGGACAGAGAACTGTGGGGCTGCAGGTGGGGACTGTAACTGACATACCTGCTTCCTCCTGCACAGACCTACAACTACCCTCCTCCTGGCCAAGGTCTCTAAGGGCACCATGATGTTTTCTTCGGAGCCACTACTGGATGGGAACAATCATAGAGGACAATTGTGGGATTCTCTGGAACATTCAGAGAGAATCAAAATGCCCTATTAATCTAGAAAGTGAGGGCTCAGAGTGTGGAAATGTGGGGATGCCCGGAGCTGAGACATGACTCAAGGACACAAAGTCATAAAGGTAGAGTTTCTCCTCTTATGGAGGCCAAGCTAATTAGAACAAGAAAAATAGTACTGAGAGAAAGACCTTATTGATTCTTCTTCTGTTAGGACTTCTGCTAAACACTTCACATGCTTTATTCACTCAAGCTTTTCAGCAATCTTATGAGATAAGAACAATTATTACCAATTTTCAGATGCAGTAAATGAAGCTTGTAATGATAATGTGACTTATCTAAACTGATAAGGTTCAGAGCCAGTAGTTGAACCCAGAGTCCAGAGTTCACCTGATTCACTACTGTGCTCGCTGACTTCTTACAAGTACTGTGAAGAAATAGCCCCTCTGAACACAGTTCCCCCTACAGACATCCTAACCATGATTAAACACACCCACAGTGGCCCCTGGAATTCCTGGAAGCAGACCATGGCTGCAGCACACAGAAGACTGAGCACAGCAGCTCCACAGAAGAGCTTGGAGGTTTGCACATGACCACCCTGCCCTGAAAGGTGAGAGAAGAACCAGCCCTTTCAGTAGGGCTGCAGCTGGATGCAGGGATGGAAAATAAAACAGGAATGCCTGTGTTTGTCTGGGGGCATCAAGGGCAGGATTCTCAGGGAGACATTTAAATAGATTCTGAACTAAGAATATAACTAGGACACAGTCAGTTCCATGGCTTGGTTTGAAGATCAGGACTTAAGTCCATAGGAAAATAGATCAAGTCAAAGCAGGGCCTTAGGGCTGGACAACTGAATTCGTTATCAAGACTGGGACTCAGGGAGATGGGGACTTAGTCAAATGGAGTATTAGTAGGAACACAAAACATAGTTCATAAAACTTTGGGATAAGGACAGAGTGGCATCAACCAATAAGTTGGCTTGAAACTAATTTCTTGAAAATTGGAAGTAATGTGCAATTTATTTGGAAGTATGTCATTCATCTCCAACTGGTCATCTTAGTCAGAGAACCCCAGCAATGCTGAGATATCAGTTTTACCATTGATAAATGGAGATAATAATACCTGAAAAAACTTCCAAAAGATTTCCTTGTTTCTTGGCATATTAATTTTAGCAAAATTTAAAATTTAATAATGTTGGCCAAATTATATTGTTGTATTGTGTGCATGTATGAAATGTGACAATGAATCCCACCATTATGTACAACTATACAACTGTAGCACACCAATTAAAAATATGGAAAAAATAGAAAGTAGAAGGGAGACCAGTATAGTAAAGGAAGGAGACAAGGGGAAGGTAGGAGGGAAGGGAAAAAGAAGATACCGGGAAATGAAACAATTATATTGTTATATTGTGTGCATGTACAAATATGTGACAACCAATCCAACTATTATGTATAATTATAATAATATACCAATAATTTTTTTACAAAAATTAAGAAGTCATTTATTGTACAAGTACATTTTTTAAATTCATTTGCTTTTTTTAGTAAATGATGCCCTATGTCCCATGTTTTAAGTATCATGTCCTTTAAAGGGGGAGCAATTTCTGCTTTATTTATCAATGTATTTCCAGAAACTAGTTTGAAGTCAGAATTTCAATTTAGACTCTTTATTTACAATTGATGGTGTTTGGCAGCAATTGAATTGCTCAGAAGTTGTGACTGCCTCTCTGATATTGTGGTTAAATAATATTTACCTAATTAGAATTTACCTAATTGGGAATATTTCAAGGCAACTAAACTACTTAGCTGATAATATTTATTTGATATATATATACACATATTTTTAAATATACATAGAAAGAAATTATTTAAAAATATTTTATACTCCCCAAATATTTCAGAATCAATGCATTTTATCTCGACAAACTGAAAAATAAGATACTGAAATGGTAACAATACGTACAATCAATTCCTGACTTATAGAAAATAATGTAACATGAAGGACTTAGCTCTCCAACTCTAAAACTCAGACATGGTTTCATTTAGTTTTTCTTTTCAATATTGATTTTAGTATTTTGCTTCTTATCTACTTTTAATTTGGTAGTGCATTTTATAATTGATGATATCTTTGAGTCAAGAAATTATTATGGAATCAAGAAAATATTCTCTGAAGATTTGCATTTTGCCCAACTGGAAAACTGGCTAAACTTATAAGCATCTTTACCCCTGGTAGACACCATCCAGAACTGAGCTGTGTCTAACTTGTCTTCCAGATTTATTTTCCTAAGAACCCGTCTCTTCACCTCCACCTGGAGGAAAAATAGGGTCCTTATTCTCAGAGAACTGCAACCTGCTGTTAATATAGAAATTCACATAATGATGGACAAGAAAGAAATGAGGACATTTTCTAAGAGAGATCTAAGACTGTGATTTGTTTTCGTATTGACTTCTAAAGTGTAAACTATAATGGCAGAGTCTGTCTTTCTTTCTAGCACATGGGTTAATGTGCCCAAAGGCTAATAAGCATTGAGCACATTGAATATGAAGAATAAATAAAGGCATGAAGCCACCCTTTTAAAAAAGGTTTATTTTTCTAAAAATAAAATCTTCTCTGTAAATGAAAATTGAAGAAAGCATTATCACTTTAAAATTATTTCAAGTAGGGAATAATAGAATAGTTCTAATACACCTAATAGTTCTAGTACACCTTTAAGCCACTCATTCTTTCATTCACTATGCTTTAACCAAGTATCCATGAGGTACAGAACATAGTAACACTTGGATGACCAAAACAGGCCATCCAGGATGGGTTTAATGCATGCACGGTAATTCCAAAACATATTCCAAAACATATGTGTAGAGTTTACATAGGCTGTTTACAATTTGGCTTCTTTGAATTTTAATTTCTTCCTAGACAATATTTAGGAGGTGGTACTAATTTTGATTTTTTTAAAGCTATGTTAAGATAGACCACAGAGAGAAATGAAGTAACTATGATAAACTCAAAGCCAACATCCACTTTCACAAAACTACCACTTATTGCTAAAGGCTTTTTCTTTCCTCTATCTACATGGAATTTATGTCTTTGAAAAACCTAAATCTCTCCCTAACAAACTCCATAATTGACCAATTATTGGTTTTAGTTCTGAAAATTCCTTTTCTTTTCATTTCTTTTCAGTGTTACCGAGCCTCTCTAAGATTATGCTGTTTCGAGTCTCTTATGTGAAGACTTCTGATGAATAATTGAGAAGGTGCCCACATGGAGTTCTTGCTCTCATGATGTCACCTTCTTAGGACCAAGATCTGAGGTTATCAAGTTAAAACTGACACAGATCCCTTTATCAAATGATAGTAAGATTTTTTTTTTTTTTTGCTACACTGGATAATAAGAAGTAAATGCATGATACAGAACAAAACAGAAAACTCTTTTAGGCTCATATTCTGTAAATTCCAAAATTACTCACATTATTGGAATTTACTGTTTCCCACAGCAGAGAACACTCATATTACTCATCTTTACCAGGCTTGCCTATAAGACCCTGCTGTCTTCAGGTGGCAGTACACTGTTTCCTAGCTGTGATATAGGGAGATGCACAGTTGGTCTGGGTAACTCAGTTCTAGTTTCTGAACTAGTTATTCATCTTCAGAATTAAGAGGATGATGTCATTCTTATTGTGACAATCAAATTTTTATAATGGATGTAAAATTATTTATAAATATAATGTGAGTATAAGTTCTTATTAGTCTTTTTGCAGCTTGAGATAGAGGTGGAAGTACTTCCTCAAATTCCTTTGTAAGCTTCTAATGCATTGAAGGCAAATTCCTCCAATCAGCTCAAATATATTGAGGGTGTTGCTGTGATATTTTTGTTCCATGCCCATAGGTGGAACCCTGATTAAACCTACAGATTTTATTTTCTCTTACAATCCCCATGTGTCTATTGACAAGATTTCCCCATCTGGCTTTCACAGAAGAGTAATTATTTGTGCTAGGGTATAGAGCGTGATGTTTGGGAAGCCCTTAAACACTTTTTTGTGTACTTGAATCCTAACAATGAAAATAGAAAAATGGCAGGGATTTCAAGATGGATTCTGAGAAATGATCAGACAGGCATGATTTTATGCTATTTTCATCATTTGGAGTCTAAATCACAACTTAAAGGGCACTAACACATTCTTGCAAATTAGTCTGCTCTCCAATTAATGTGCCCAACATGACAATATGACCGGTTTCAGCTTGGCTAAGCAGAGCAGTCAACCAGGAGTGTGCAACTCGCAGACTTAGAAAGCTCCTAGGAGTACATGTTTCCTTCCCCCTTCCTACTCTGGGGCCCTCTTAACAGCTTAGATCTAATTAGGCCAGTTAATCCGCCTAAAACCAGTGGATAGAAGAGGTTTTTTTTTTTCTACCAAACCCTACACTACTTGTAACAATAGAAAACTCTCCAATATTCCCAAATCTAATCACTAGGTGGAACAATGACAGTACATTTCTTAATCTGTATCAGTACTTTCCAATAGAAATAGGTTGTGAACCACACTTGTAACTTTAAATTTTTAATAGTCACACCATGGAAACATACTAAAACAGAAAAAATAAACATCAGGTGAAATCAATTTTAAAAGTGTACTTTATTTAACCCATCATATTTAAACTATTATTTCACCATGTAATCAGTGTAAAACATAAAGTGATATTTTATAATTTTCTGTATGTCTTCAGGATCAGTTTATATTTTATACTTAGAGTAATTTGGATATTTCACATGCTCAATAGCTATATGTTGTTAAGGGCTACCATATTCAACAGACTAAGTCTAGAATTCTTTTCCTGATAAGCCCATTTCATGACATTTACTGATCTACAGAATGCTCCTTCTTTATTTTCCAGATCATGCACATTTTTGACATGCATTAAATTTTATAAAAGTAGACTGCAAATGGTAGTGATGAGAAATGCCAAGTTTTATTACAAGAAAGTGTTCATAAATAGAAATGACTTTGTGTTTTCAATCAAAAATAAATAATGCCTACATGGAAATATGGGCATCAGATTTTCCAAAGGAAAAATGAAGAGTGGAGTGAAAGAAGAAATGAATTGTGTACTTTATGAATGTTGAGAAGTGCTTGTTACCAGGTTTCTATAAGAACAGTAATTCTGAACTACAAAAAATGTCATAGCACAAAATAGTCCTAAATGCTATTCTTGTCGGAAAGACATTTATTAAATTCTTGCCTTGGATAGTTAGGACTAAATATGGTACCAAAAAAAATTGGGCCTAGCATATTGGAGCTTCTAAGTTAAAATAGGTCATAGGAATGTAAATGTACAGAGTTGTACGGATTTTCTAAAATATCTTTCTTCCTTAACATCCACAAAATTATTTTCCTTTTCTCATTGTTTCCAGTTTTTCATTGTTTGGAGACATTCTCATTCCCTTTACTTTTATTTACTCAGTTTGGCCTAATCTTGAAGAAACAGGAAAATGAGCAGGGAGAAAAATCTTTCACATTCATGCAAGGAAACATGTCCGTAATATTTCTTTCTGCTTCTCTGTTCTAATATCTAACATAGTACACTTTAATTGATGTAGCACCTGGGCACAGATACAGAAATATGCCAGATAATAGGGATCTCAGCCCCGGTCACTTGTCTAGGGCCTGGCTGGTCTGTGGTCCAGAAGTTCTTTGGTGGATGTCTCAGAAGCACAGGAAGAATCTCATTTGTCTGCAACATGGTATTTTTTGAGGATGTGTCTGCTCATGGAAGGGGATATATTGAGTTCCTTTATCTCAAGATTTTGAGACATCTGAAATCTTATGATTAGATAATTAGAATTCTTATTCGCATTATTATTATTGTTATTATTATTGGTACTGGATTGAACTCAGGGGCACTCAACCACTGAGCCATATACCCAGCCTTATTTTGTATTTTACTTAAAGACAGAGTCTTAGTTGCTTAGCACCTCGCTTTTGCTGAGCCGTCTGCATTCGTGATCCTCCTGCCTTAGCCTCCCAAACTACTTGGATCACAGGCGTGCTCCACTGGGTCCAGCAGCATTATTATTATTGAAAACACTTTTATCCACACATTTTAGTAATAGTTAAAATGAAAGGGAATACATACATACACATTATTTACTTTTCATTGAAAACATAGTCATTTCTATTATGACATGTATTTACAAAACTTGTACGTGGATGTTTATAGCAGCTTTGTCCATAATTTCCCAAACTTGGAAGTAAACAAGATGCCTATAAATAGGTATGTAGATAAGTAAACTGTGGTATATCTAGATAATGAAATAATATTCAGTACTAAAAAGAAAATGAACTATCAAGCTTTGAAAAGACATAGAGAAAACTTAAATGTTCATTACTAAGTGAAAGAAGCTACTCTGAAAAGGCTACTTACTGTATGATTCCAACATGTCACTCTGGTAAAGCAAAACCGTTGGAGACCATAAAAAGACCAAGGTCAGGGGAAAGGAAGAATGAACAGACAGAGCACAGAATATTTTTTAGGGCAATGAAACTTCTCTGTTTGACACTCTAATTATGAACACATGCTATTATAAATTTGTCCAAACCCAGAACATGCACATCATCAAGAGGGAACCCTAAGATAAGCTGTGAACTTTGGGTGATTATGATGTATCAATTAATGTAGGTTCATCAACTATAATGAATGTACCATTCTAATGGGAGATGTTGACAATAGGGAGCCTGTGCCTGTGTAGGGGCAGAAAATATATGGGAATGCTCTGTGCTTTCCTCTCAATTTTGCTGTGCACCTCAAAGTACTCTAAAAAATAGTCTTTAAAAACATATGATGACAGACACATAACCTTAAAAAAATTCACCAACACTTGAAAATTAGAGTTTATTCATTCCTTAAAAACTGTGTCCAAATATTGATCCACTGTCTGCTCAATTTACTGTGTTTAATAAATATCATCTAAGGTGCATGATAAATGTTGATTCCCAGAGACTCTAATTCAGTATATCTGATGCAGGACCCAGTAGTTTGAAGCCCTTTCAGGTAATTTTGAAGATCACATTTAAAAAGATGTGGTTCCATCTGGATTAACATCAATAAGAGTCAGGTATAAATATAGGCATGGGTATTGCTACCTTTGCAGATGGATTAATTATTGCCAGCAATACCTATAAGCACAAGGTCAAATTGGTTAATAAGTGTCAGTTCCTTGTGTGGGCATGTTTTGATTAAATGGTGCTTTTAATATTTTAAAATACTGTACTGCCTAACCCAACATTCAGCACCTTAAAAATCAATAAATAATTTGCATTTTGGAAACAGTAATGAAAATGTTACTTAAGAGAATATTATAGTCATTGGTCATTGAACATGTTCCATTAGTGCTTACTAATGGAAAGTGAAAGTAAATACAAATAAATATAAGCTAGCTCTCTTAGATGAAACTTATTTTGCATTTAATAAGATATCCCCTAATTTGCATTATTTTGGGGGGGTGGTACCAGGGATTGAACTCAGGGGCACTCAACCACTGAGCCACATCCCCAGCCCTTTTTCGTATTTTATTTAAAGATGGGGTCTCACCGAGTTGCTTAGCACCTCACTTTGAACTCTAGATCCACCTGTCTCAGCCTCCTGAGCTGCTGGGATTACAGGTGTGCACCACCACACCCAGTCTTAATTTGCAGTATTAAAGAAATGCTCTTATTTCCTTAACAATGGCAATATCTTTTTTCTTCGGAAATTTTATTTGGAAATATCTATGATTTTGTCAGCTTAGTTCCATCTGTCAATAGGCAGTTTTAACTATTTGCTCCTAGGTGGAACTGGTGACAGTCTCTGGCAGATTAATTTTATTCCAGTGAGTAGAAGGATGATTTTGAAGTTGGGAAGTTACAGGTGTATTTCGGAATCTCATGGCTCAACCTTCATTTATTTCAGTATTTATGTTTTATTAGCCTTTTACTCATCATGTTTACTAAGAAATTGTATGTTTCATGGTAGAGGCAAAAATCATAGCGATAGAACACTGACAGCAAAAGCAGAAATTCAGTTTTCTTTGTCAGAACGTTATTCCTTATTGTTCTTGTAAAAGGGAATAAATGCTTAAAATATTTCATTTAAAATATATACAAAATACATAAAATATGATATATAAAATAGAATGTGTATATTTAACATGAGTAGTTAAAGGCATTGTTTTATACTATGAAAAGATGAAAATAGGAAAACCTCTAATTTTCCAGTCAGGAAATTTGAGAAGAAAACATTCACTATTCTTAGAATCTGAATTCACTCCCTGGAATAGACCATGAGCTACAACAACATCTAGCTCTAGAATTACCATGAAATGTAGTCATAAGAACAAATTTATTATTCCTTGAGTGCTAGGTTAATAAGAAAAGAGAAATTACAAACAGGTTTAAGTTTCTCATAAATGACCCCAAACTGAGGATATTGAAGAACTAAGTGAAAAATATTACAATTTTGTTTTCTAAATAACAGGTTGATAATCTTTCTGAATTTAAAAGAATTACATGCTGATTATTCAAAAAATGGAAGACCAAGAAAAGAGAATGAAAAAAATTAACTATGGCCATTGACTGTAATGCCTCAATAATTACTATTAATGTATTTCGTTTTTGTGTTTCTAAGAAGCATACATAATTATTTTATATAACTCAGATATAAATGTTTGCATGCTGCTTTAATAAACCTAAATCATGTTTTCTTATGTCATTCATCTGATGTATTTTCCTTTTTTAGTGTTGTATGATATGCCAATGAACTTCAATTTGGGGCATTAAGTTTTGCAAAGTTTTTACTGTTACAAATAATGCCACAATAAATATCTTTATGTGTTAATCATTATTCACATATTTGTAGGACAAATTGTGTAAATATGGCAAAAATATCATTTCTATTGCCACTTAATATGTATTACACAATAATATGTACCACCACATGATGCACAATATCTATTGTTTGCCACAAAGCTTGTGCCAATTTGCACTTACATCCCAGTATTTTAAAGTTCTGATCTCATTACACCCCAAGAGAACAGCTGAATTTCAATACATTTTCCTATGTGAGAATACCATTCCAGTGGTTTTTAAAAGCAGCAATTAAATGAGGTCAAAAGGAAGAGCCTGACTTAATCCGTGAAAAATATGACTTTACTGTTAATTAACTGACCCCAAAGCTTGGTGATATTTTTCCTGATTAGCTCTTAGACTCTGAACTTTTCCTTGTGCTTATGCAAGTCAGGCTAATAAGGAACATGTAATGGCAATCATTAATTGCATCAGATATTTCACATCAGAGGTATAGTCATTGCCCACTTTCCTTTTTTGGTTTGTAAAACTTGCAGTTTTCTGAGGGATTGACTCTGCCTGTGATTATCTCTTTGCCCTGGTCATATTTTATAAGAGACACATACACACAGAGACATTTGCCAAAGATAAACTGGGTCAAGGGCATCTTTCTTTGGATTGCCAAGATGTAACACACAGTGTCCAAGGTTTAGCTATTTGTTGATAAAAATAACCCTTAACTGTTTGTTGATAATACTGCTTTTGTATTTTTATTTGCTGGCAGACCTCTCTTGCTGCCATTTAGAGCCTGATTCAGACAGCATAGGGAGAAAATTTTAATTGAGTTTTGAGCTATTTTATGAATCCAAAGTGTGGTGTTAAAGGTTCTATAATACCTGCTATGGAAAAATGAAACTTCTAGATACACCTGCCTTGCTGCCATTCTTTCTTTCATCATCCATGTTGTGTTTTTGGTCTATAGGCAGATTTGTTGGTTTATTTCTTTTTTCTGACATTGCCATAGGACTTTATCTGGTACATTTGGGGGACTTACGTGAACAGGCTTTAAGAGAAGTCAAGGAAGTAGCATTAATAGATTGATCATTGCCTGACAGCTCTGAACGGTCCTTGTGTGAAGTACCAAACTCCAAACTCCAGGCTATATCCAACTGCCACTACTGTATGCAGCCACTTGACTGTCTCATCTCAAACTGCATGTACCCCTACATGTACCCCTAGAACCACTTCGCTTACCACTTTGTCCATCACAATGGTTGCCAACCGTAGCCTCTAAAATTTCAGTTCAGTATCATCATTGTCATCCTTGCCTCCTCCTACTACTTCTCTTTTTTTTTTCTCTCTCTCTCTCATTCAACACCTAATGCAAAAGAATCCTGTCGGTTCTGCTCTCAGCACAGCTGCAGCACTCCATCATTTCCCATCCTGTTCCCCCTTGACCCAAGTCACCATTATCTCTCAACTGAATTTTCTCATGTGTGACAGATCATGTGTGTCCCTTTCTTTTCAGAATTCTTCAATTTGTTGTTCTTCATTTCGTTCACAAAATTTCAGAAGTCCCTAACAAGGCCCTTTCCAACTCTTTACCTTCTACTCTGAATATATCCTCTTACTGACTTGACTCTACACTAATTCTGGTCCCCTACTGACTTCTGCCTCAGGGCTTTGGTAGTAGTGGATTCCTCTGTCTGGATGTTCTTCCTCAGGTAACCTCTCCATCAACTTCTCACTTCCTCTAGTGTTTGCACAAAAGACAGCATCCCAAAGGGGCTGCCTCCGCTGCCCTATTGAAATTGCAACCCCAGCACGGTGGGTCCTTTTTACTCTGCTCCACTTTAAATTGTTTTCTAAAGCATTAACATGATAGACTTTTTACTGTTTCTGTTGTTTGATGTTTGTCTCTCTCACCACAAGACAAGGCACATGACGATAAAGAGCCTCACTTGCCTTGTTTATGAATGAAAATTCTATGAATCTAGCACAGTGCTTTGCACATGAAGGTGGCTGACTAAACACTTGACAAGTAAAGGTCTAAAAACTAAAAATCTTGAGGCTAAGAATTAATCCTTAAAATGTTTAGTAGGTTTGATTATGATGTGTGGGGATGCAGCTGCATAAAATATGCATGTGCCTTTGGTCTATAAACCCTTTCTCTCAGCTTTGTAGGTTTCCATCCCTGTTCTCACCTCAGAACCTGCTCCATCAAGACACACAATAGCTTCCATCCTGGAAAATTCTCGTCTTCTTGACCTCTCAGAAGCACTGAAAATAGTTATCGAGTTCCTCCCCTTGACACCTGACTCTGTGGATTAGCTATCACGATACTTGTATCTTCCACATTTTTCTGGTTTCCTTACTTATTCCTTCTCTGCTCAGCTTGTAAATATTGGAAAGCCCTGGGACTCTATCCTGGGCAATATTTTCTTTCCTATTGATTGACCTTTTCTACACTTGCAATTCCATCTATGCAGTTATTACTGCTCAATATGTACTTCCAGCCTTGACTTGAGTGCCACATTCATATATACAACTGCCAACTCACATCAACATTTAGACTTCTAATAGGCAGATTTAAGTAAAGAAGGTAAAAATTGCACTCTTGAATATCTGCCTTTTTCCCCTTCCTAATTTCATCTCCTCAACTAAATAAATGCTACCAACCACTATCAGGTTGTTCAAGCCAAAAAAAACCTGGATGTTATTTTGATTCTTCCCTCTTTCTCACTTCTCCTCAATAGGAAGCATAATGAGACCTGTAAACTTTATCTCAAATGTGCCCTATATCAAGTACTTGCTGCCCATTTCATTAGTGCTATCGCTACTCACCCACAGCACTTCTGGGGTCACCTCCGTGTTCTCTTTGCTTCCATCCTGAAACTCAGTTATTCATTATGTAACAGCAGGCACCAAATAATATCATGACACCCCAGCTCAACTTGCCAAAAATATCCTATAATATTTAGAATAATTCTAAAGTCTAAACTGTTTTCTTAGATACACATGAGTCATCCCTTAACTTAAACCTTGTCTCATACCACTCTCCATCTCCTTTACTGCACTCAGATCACCTTGGTCTTCTTTTTGATTTTTACTGTTTCATGTTTTCTGAGCCAACTGTTCCTCCATTGGGAGGATATGTACTTGCTCTCCTACTGCCTGGACACTCTGATATTTCATATGAATCCAAACATGACTTCTTAGAGAGGGTTTCCCTGAGCAATTCATCAAAAGAACACACTCGGTTGCTACATTACCCTATGAAATTCATTCTGCCCTACTATGCTCCAACCCCAGTCGGAGCACACAAGAGCCCAGATTTGTCTGTCTTGTTCATTGCTGTATCAACAGTTTGGGGCACTGAGATGATCTCAGCAAATATTGTTAATAGATCAATGGGTAAATAAACAAAAGAATAACTGAATAAATTAGCTATAGTTGAATCTTTTTCTGGTTGATCATGGATGTGACCCAAATCTTACCAAACAAGATCATTTTTTTCGTTGTAAATGCCCCTTCTTGTGTACATACTTAAGACTTTGACCAAATCAATGCATACTTTGAAAGGAGCTAGATATTCCTGGTTTCTTTCTTTCTTTTTTGGTTTTGGTTTTTTTTTTTTTAATTTATTTTTTTTTATTGAACACAAATGGAGTACAGCTATTGTTTCACTGGTTGTACACAAAGTAGAGTCACACCATCTGTGCGCTCATGCATTTACACAGGGCAATGGTATCTGTCACACACTCTGTTATTAATTTTACCCCCCACCCACCCCCACCCCTCCCTTCCCTCTATGCTAGCTATCTTTCCTCCATTCTTGCCATCTTTCCCCCACACATTATGCATCATCATTCATTTATCAGAGAGACCATTCGGCTTTTGGATTTATGTGATTGGCTGATCTCACTTAGCATAACAGTTTCCAACATCATCCATTTACCTACAAATGTCATAATTTTATTCTTCCTTATAGCTGAGTAATATTCCATTGTGTATATATACCACAGTTTCTTTATCCATTCATCCACTGAAGGGCATCTAGGTTGATTCCATAATCTAGCTATTGTGAATTGAGCAGCTATGAACATTGATGTGGCTGCATCACTGAGGCAATCTGATTTTAAGTCCTTTGGGTATAAGCCAAGGAGTGGGATGGCAGGGTCAAATGGTGGATCCATTCCAAGTTTTCTAAGGAATCTCCACACTGCTTTCCAGAGTGGCTGTATGAAATAATATCAGAAAATTTCCCAAATATGATGAATGAGATGGTTTTGGTTTTATAGTTGGAGAAACTGAGATGTGGGGTAACTGTCCAACATTATTGGTAATCTCTGGCTAGGCCCATTAAATCTGTTCAGAATTGCAGATGGAACTCCTGGACCACCTCCAAACAGTAGGCCACCTTCCTGAAGATAATCAATTCACTGTGTAAGAGAACAAAACAATGTGAGCAGGACTCCTTTTATTTTTTGTTGTTGTTGTTGTTGTTGTTGTTTCCTGTTTCTCAAGATACTTTCTATCTTAGTATTGGAGAATGATGGTGCCAATATTAGCTGAATCTTTTGGGGACTGCACAATGAAAATTTTAGGAACACAACTAAGAAGCAGATTGTCATTGAAGCAGAACTTTACATTCTGTCTTAAATCTGGGCAGATTCATGCTGCTGGGTACCATGATAAAATGCTTATTTTCTATAGCAGCACACCTAAAAATTCCACTAGAATTTAAATAAAACATTTTATTTGATGAGGGGGGAGACATAAACATATTTAGGCCTATCAATGATCACCTTCCTAGTAGAGGGAACGCAACAAAAGACATGACAGTGTCTTAACTCGGACTATTCATTAACTCTCTGCAAAAAAGAAGAACAATTAAAATAATCAAAGGCAAACTTGCCAAAAAGCTTCAAGGGTGATCAGAGAGCCCATCTTTATCAGATGAAAGAATGTGGCTATTCAGAAGTTACTATTACCAGAGGCTGAGATGAAAGGAAATATTGGTGAGACAGAAAATTTGCCACAGAAATGATTGAATAAAAACATGAAAGAAAACATACTCAGCATCTAAGTCTAGACCTAATTGCAAAGAGGAATCATTCCATGAAATGCAATTAAACTTCTAGAGAGATCAAAGCATTCTTCTACAAGGGAGGTGTAAGGGCAAAGAAATATTCCCCTTACAATTAAGGAACATTACCAAAATTTAAAAGAAAATCCAGAATATCTCTTAAGAATGAAAAAAAGAAACAGAAAGAAATGTAGAGGATAGGTTGTTTGTTATGATGGTGCAAGCATAAAACATAAATAAATGCAATTAGCCCAAGATACTCTAGCTAGTAAAATAAATTACCCTGCACTGTAATTAAATGTCATCGGAAAGCATCTTTATAATAATAGTTACTTCATTTTATAATATTTTTGAAAATTAAATTTACAACACGGAGTGGAAATGATTCATAATTCTCTATTGTGCTAAAATATAGACACAGTGTTCATAGAAGATTGCACATTTGTAATGCTGTTCTTTAGAATTGCTTGAAGCACTTGAAAAACAATGCACTTCCCCACATCAGGCAAGATAAAATGGAGGGTCTTGTCGTGCACATAGAATATATACACAAATGCTTTTCTCATTGAGAAGTTCTCTCCCCTCAATTCCAGTTAATTTGGATTTTATTTTTGTTTCCAGCTTTTTTTCTAATAAGAAAGAAATGGAATGAACATATAAGTTTTGTTATTGTTGTTTGTCTTCAAAGATGCCTAGGACAAACAACAGAATCTAAAACACCTTACAGCCTACTTCTTTTAGGAGAAAAGGTATCAGGCCATGGGGTCAGCAAGTCCAACAACTAATACTTTAGCAAAAAGGGTACCATGTGTTTTATAAGACCACATAAACTTAGATTTTGTGTACAGAGACTGAAAAATGTCTACAGAATGATCTCGCTGGTTACAATAACAGTTGCTCAAAGGCTCTCAAATAATTAAAGGACTTGTGTGTTGACCAGGTATAATCCTAAGGCAGGAGATAGTAGTATTATGTGACCAAATCAGAAAGAAATGGGAAATTAAATGAAGCAAAGCTCAGCATGTTTTAATTCCAGTGGAGCATTTTTAGGCAATTTATTAAACTCACAAGTTTAGCATTTTCTCACAAGAAAAGCATTTTCTGCAATATTTATAGCAAACATGAAATTCTACATGAAAATAAACTATATAGTTAACAGTTATAACCAAGAAAAGTTATGTGTGTGTATTCATTGATGTTCCCTTTATGTATTTTACCAACATTTTATAACACAGATGTATAATAATTTTTAACAGATGAACCTATGCTTTCTAAACCTAGTTTTCTACTTCCAAGAATGTTGTTATTATAAGGGTAGTGGATAACAAAACTTTCCTCATCAGAAAACAAGCTAATGTCATGATTTTCCAATAAAAAAATGAACTACTATTCCCAGTTTATAACTGTCTTGCATATCTAATAAAGTCATGTGTTCTGTATCCCAAATGGCACTTCTTTTTTCTTATAAAATTCCCAGTAGGCAAATTAGAACATTTCTATTCTGGTGAGATTGTTATTTCTGAAAGAAAAAAAAACTATGAAACCTAGATTTTGAATTTTATATTTTAATTTTCAGTAGCAACAGGAAAGGGGGTTTAATTTCAAATTCCCTGAGCTTCTTCCTACTTTAAATATACCGAAACCTACTTAAACATTGTACTTTTCTTTTTAAATTTTGTTAGATTTCATTTAAATCATTGGACTCATGGAGAATGAAATTGAGTAAATTATGTGCATGTATGAATATGTAACAACAAATTCCACTATTATATGTAATTATAATGCACCCATTTTAAAAGAATGAAAATAATCTTAAACTGCATGCAAAAATAATTAGTAATCAAAAACTGAGGAAAAAAATCATTTGAAAGTTCTTTCATAAATTTAGTTAAAAATAATTCTAGCAAACTCTCAGAGGCTCACAGTGCATGAAAACAGCACATAGGGACAGCATTATATGGTGTTCGATGGGAACCACAGAACTGTACAAGTAGAGTACTTTTTTTCCAATTCACTTTACATGAAGACTGATTCTTCCATCTCCAAGATATGCTATTTTAGATGTAAAAAGCAAATTATAGATCTTGTGCATTATGTATTACCATTTATAATAAGAATTATAAAGATAAGGATTAAGAATATAAAGTTCCTCCATTCTTCTCTCACCCCCCAACCTGATTATATATCATCAATCACTTGAAAAGTTGTACCCCATTTGTGTACAATGAATCAAAATGCAGTCTGTAAAAATAATAAATAAATAAATAAAAATTAAAAAATAATATATTGATATTTATTTCTTATGTATAGACAAGCCTGGAAAGATACCAACTGTGAACAGCATGGACCAACTTGGACAGAAGACTCAGATTCAGAGAAACCTTTCTGAGGGTCGCAATAGAGCACAAAGGGACCTTCCAGGAAACATCATGGAGGCGGGCAAGCTCCCTATGGAGAGGGACCTTTGAGTAATGTCAGATATGAGGTCTGTGAACCTGGTCATAAGGGGACTGAAAAACAGCAGTAGAATCCCAGTCCATAAGCAGAAGGTAGCACTGTGCAGCTCAAAAAGGAGTGTCCTGAGTCACAGAGCAGGGCTCAGAAGAGGGGCCCAACTACACTTGGTGCGGAGCGGCTGGATCAAATGTGGAACGCTGATCGCACGTGTGCTTGAGTGTGTATGGACAAAATATGTGTCATTTTCTTTTCAGACTTTAGATTAAATCCTTTGGTTTTTGTAAAATTCTGAGCTGGTAAATGTGAAGGAATTAGATATGTAATAGGTAAGTTATCATTATAGAAATCTAGCAGGAATAATTGACAGTCAAGGCCTCCCCGTTCCATGGGCTGGGTGTGGAGAAACAGTGAAGAGAGAGACTTTGATCAGGGTTGCCACAATCCCCAGGACGACGGATGACACAGGGACAATAAGCTGGAACAATTTTTGTTTTTCACATTTGTTAAGTTCCCTGGTGGAGCAAAAAAACCTAAATGCTCCTCAGAAGACAGTGGAGACCCATTCATTCTCTCTAAAGGCAAGAATGGCTGGTTGATGATGGGTACAATCATTTTCTTCCAATAGAAGAGAAAGCTATGTGTACTGTTTCTGAAAACAATCACTTTTAACAGTTAGCATTTAACTTACCTTCAGTAGTCAGGAATTAAAAAAGAAGAAAATAAAAAACACCAAGAATTTCTCCTGCACAGGTGGAAAAGATGCAAGAAATAAAATATCTTTCAGAGACAAAAGGTGGTAATTGTCCTATGATGTGACTCAACATTCAGACTGAGAGCCATGAGGAAGGAAGTGCCAGCAGAGCTGCAGACAACTGGAGGGAAGTGAGCCAGGCAAGCAGGGAACAACCAGCTGGGGAACACTCGTTTTGTGGAAGATCACCTTCTGAGTGTTTCTGTTGTCCCCAAGTGAGCTGCGTCCAATCTTAGTTGTGAAATTTACCTCTACCTGTGCAGCCTGGTCCTCCATTTCTTCAGTGTCTGGGAAGAGGGAGGATGCCCTCCTCTCCTGCAGCCTAACACAGAAGGAGCATTTCACTAGCAGGTGTATTATGACTTGAATTTTCAGGTAATAATGGAGAGAAATGGAAGTAACACTGCTGCAGTAAAGTCATTAGCTATGAAAGAGCCTGACTCCTGAGAAAATGTAAATTAAAAAAAAAAATAGAAGAGGCATTGAGTTTCTTGGATCTGCGGGTTTGTAAAGAAAAAAAATTTTTGTAAGTTTGAAGAGTTTTCAGCCATCATAACAAATAAGGGGTTTTTTTTGGACACACTCCACCACCACCACCATCACATCCACATTTCTTATTCCAGACTCCAATTTCACAGATAGGAAGTGACTGAGTTGTCCATAATCCACAGATGTTGTCCTAATTTTCAAAATTCTTTCTCTTCATTTTATTTCATTATCGTATGGATTATTCCTCCCAGAAACAATGTATGAAGCTTCCATGTTCTCTATGTACTCACCAGCACTTGGTATTGTCTGTCTTTTTAAAACTATGGCCATTCTTGAGAGTGTGAAGTTGTATCTCATGGTCTTCATTAGCCTTTTTCTTATGACTCATAATATTGAATATTCTTCATGAGCTTAGCCTTTTGTATGTCTTCTTTTACAATCTTCCATGCATTTTTATAATTTTGAGTTGTAAAAATTCTTTGTGTTTCCTTGATACAAGTCCCTTATTGAGTATATATATGGAAATATTTTCTCCAAGTATTTGGCCTATCCTTTCAGTTTTAGAATGCTGTTTTTTGACAGCAAAGTTTTGAATTTTGATGAAGACCAATTTGTCAGGTTTTTCCTTATCATTTCTGGTTTTGGTATCTCTTATTAGAAATCTTTGCCTAAAAAAATGTCATGAAGATTTACTTCTGGTTTTCTTCTTAAAAAAAAGTTTGTAGTTTTAATTCTTGCATTTATGTCTACAATCTCTTTTGAGATCCTAGAAGTTTTTTGTCTACTTAAATTTTGGAATATCTGAAATATAATTGTAAATGTTTTATTATGCTTGTCTGCAAATTCTAATACCTGTATAGGCTCTAGGTCTATTTCAATTAGTTAATTTTACTCCTTATTATGATTTATGTTGTCCTACTTCTTTGCAGGTCTGCCTTTCTTTGGATGCTAAACAAAGAATGTTACCTTGTTGCATGCTATATATACTTTTGTAGTCCTATAAATATTTATGAGCTTTGTTCTAATACATAGTTAAATTACTTGGAAAACGTTTGATCCTTTTAAGTTTTGCTTTTAAGATTTGTTAGGTGGGACCAGAATAGCATTTAGTCTAGGGCTAATTATCCCCCATACTGAGTCAAGACACTTCCATGTATTCTATCCACTGTCATGTGAATTACAAGATTTTTCCATCTGGCTGGTGACAACAGGCACTATTCCTGGCCTAGTTCTGTTGGCTGGTTCCTTTCCTGGGCTCAGATAGTTTCATATGATGACATGAATCAACTGGATATTTAAGTGGGCCTCCTCAGGTCTCTGGCGTTCTCTCTTTGTGCAGCTTTGTTCTCTCTGGTACCTTGTTCTAAGAACTCTGGCTGACTTGGTCTCCCTGGATTCTCAGCTCCATTTCCTCAACTCAGAGATTCTGCTGATCTTTGCTTCATTTTTTCTTTTCGTCTTGAACTCTTATGGCACTCCACTGGGGCACTTGTAGGTCTCCTCTCATTCATTTACTTCTGATCTCTGTGAGTCCATTCTGGACCAAAAGGGAAGTCCAAATATTTTTAAAAGGTTGAAAGATGGTAGCTCATACCAGAATTTATCTAGCAAAAATATCCTTCAAAAATGAATGCAAAATAAAGGCCTTGCTAAACAGAGCTGAAAAAGTTTGTCAAATGCAGGAGTCAGGAAGACTGCAAGCAAAAAGAAAATTATTTCAGAAGGATTCTCAAAACTTCAGAAAGAAATCATGAACAGTTGAATGTTTTAATATGTGGGAAAATACAAATTGAAATTTGAACAAAACGATTCTGTGTACAAAATACCATATAGATTTCAAATATATCTCTACAATTAAAATTCATTAAGACTATAACACATCATTTGAGAGAAGTAAACATTAAAGTGTTGTAAGGTCTTAGCATTGTCTAGAAATTTCTGCTTTCTTGTTTATTCTAATAAGTCAATGAGTTGTAATTTCAAGATTCATGACTAAATGAGTAGCTTAAAACATATCAGTGGGCAACAAAGGGATGGAAATTTAGGTTATTTTCTATTTTAAAGCAACATGAATAAATTCTTATGCATTATTTTCCTCATACAAATAATTGGTAGTATAGGAAAATTTTTGAATGCTGAAATTTTAAAAACTATCAGTTTTCCTTTGATGTGAAAAGGAAAGAGAGAATAAGCATGTCTTCTTACACTCATTCTGAAATTCATATATTTTACATTTTAATTCTTCTTAAATTGGTATATGTGTTACAATCAACAAGTTATCATACATAGTTCCAGTGGCAACATTTTTTTTCTTTCTTTCTGAGTGGTTCACAAAATAATGGCAAACTTACAGTTTATTGAATTTCAGATTTCATGAATTGTAGTAAGCACATGCTGAATATTTTAATGGGCCATTTTTAGATATGTGAAAGTAAGCATGAGCCATACATTTCTGAATAATAAATATGGGAAATAAGAAATGGAAGCCAAGCGTGGTGGCGCACGCCTGTAATCCAAGCGACTTGGGAGGCTGAGGCAGGAGGATCGTGAGTTCAAAGCCAGCCTCAGCAACTTAGCAAAGTCCTTAGCAACTCAGTGAGACCCTGTCTCTAAATAAAATACAAAATAGGGCTGGGGATGTGGCTCAGTGGCCGAGTGTCCCTGAGTTCAATCCCTGGTTCCAAAAAAAAAAAAAAAAGGAAAAATCTTTAAGATAGGTGTTTCCCTCATGCCAGAGGATGTTAGAATGGCTATATGATATCTTGGTATATCAGGGACTTCTATGTTCAATGCTAATTTTTTCCTGAAATATAAAATTTCCAAATTCACCAAAATCTCTTTCAAACCTGAAGGTCCTAAGAGGAAAAGGAAGTGACTTTGACATTTTTAGAGATAGTGAAGCAAAAGAAATAGAACAAACATCTGGGGAGCACACTAGTATGATCTAGAATTCAGAAGGAGCAGGAGCATGACCGAAAGCTGACGTGACAACTTAGATTCTTGAAAATTTCTGCAATTTGGATAAAATCACTGTATATACCTAGCCAATTTTATTTAATCTTCAAAGAACAGAATAACACCATCTCATGCTTATTAAAAATACATTTTGGTTTTTGACTCACCTATTACATGCAGATTACTGTGGAAGTAATTTTAGAAAATGGGAAAAAAAAGCAAATGACATTGCATCAGATATCTAATCAGCATATATGTGTATGTATATGTATTATAAATATTTGCATTTTTTTACATAAAAAAGATAAATATCTAGAAATTATCTCAAAAATATCATATAAAGAAATTGTAAACATTAAAAAAGATGAAAACTGTGAATTCAAAATTAACAAAGACCATCAATACAAAGATTCAGAAAGAGAATTTACTAAGTACAACCCATTCTAGCAAAGGCAAGCATGTTAAAACAATATAATATTGGTTATCTCAGCCAGTTTAATATACAAATATAATAAAATTGAAAAAAATGATATTCTCATACACAACTGGAGACATTCTAATATGGTTTAATATGTTGGGAAAGACAGTAATGACCACTATTTTTATGTTTTATTTTAGGACAAATTTTAACATATTATTTCTAATCCTTACAAAAATATAACACAATGGCTGGGATTATTGATTTGACAAGCAGAAATTGTGTCTACATGAGATTAAATTATGCGTGTTAGGTCATGTAAATGGCTCTTTATACATCCTTCAATTCCATTATTAATGTTCACACTTTTTGGGTTAGTAATTTTCCTCCTGAGAACAGGGTTTAAAATAAACATTAAAAAAGCCATAGTCATATAGATATTTGAAATAGCACAGGATATGGTAACAATATTATAAATAATTTATTGAAATTATAATAGTAAATAAATCTTGATATATCCACTCAATGGAATATTAGCCAGCAGTCTTTATAGACTGGTGAGATGTGGAGAAATTTTATGACTTAATTTGTTATTGAATATTAATATTTTTAAAAAATATATTTTAGTTGTAGATGTACTCAATATCATTATTTACTTATTTATGTTTGTGTGGTGCTGAGTATTGAACCCAATGCCTCACATGTATGAGGCAAGCGCTCCACCACTGAGCTACAACCCCAGCCCAAATATTTAGATTCTTATTTAGCTTAGTGTACAAAACTATATGGAAGTATTTTTTCAAATATATAACATGGGCTTTTGAAAATTAAGAAGAGAATATAGATAATTATCATAGTTCTTATTGTAGGGCATTGAATTAAAGTTTGTTTTTCTCTATTGTTCATACTCCTTAATGTCATTTTATTACTTTTATAATATTTTTAAAATAGGCGTCAGTGCAGAACACTTGACAAAAAGTCCCAAGGAGGACCACAGCAAGGGTCATAGGCTTTAAGACAAGGTAATAAGGAATCGTTGTGGTCATAGTCACAAGGGACAGCTTCATAGAGGAGACTTCAGCATGGCCTGGAAAAATGAATAGAATTTGGATAGAAAGAATGCTGGCTCTGCCAAATCAGGTCTGTGAAGGGATTTCAAACATCTATGTCAGTTTTTCAGAACAGAAGAAGCATGTGTTTAAGTATCAATAATTTACATGG
Organism: Glaucomys volans; assembly: GCA_020662805.1. Taxonomy (NCBI): domain Eukaryota; kingdom Metazoa; phylum Chordata; class Mammalia; order Rodentia; family Sciuridae; genus Glaucomys; species Glaucomys volans. Next base: position 839,210 of record JAJEJO010000135.1, read on the forward strand.
GACCTTTGCCCTCTCACTACAATGAAAATAGTGTTGGCCTGGGAGTTTAAGACAAAGCAGCAGAGATGGAATGATGCCTCAATTCTTTTTTCTGAAAGACTTAAATCTTACCACATCTCTTCTGGCTGTCCCTCGAGCTCTTTCTTATTTTCTCCTTAGAGAGGTAATAGCATGTGGTGGCAAGTGGTCTTAAGAGGGTACAAGAAGGAAGAAAACACTATTAGAACATGTTCAACTTCAAGTAGTACTGTGGTTCCATCCATCTCTACCAGTTATTCTCACAGGCACATAGATACTCAAAGTCTGCTTAATATCTCTGAGCTGAGCACAAGTCAGGGATAGATTTGTTGGGGTGCTGTATCTACACCAGGGTGTTCATTTCCCAGGATGAGTGACCCTATCCATTGGCATTAGATCCCAAGATCAATGCCAAAAGTTAGAACACAAATAATGCGGTTGAAGTATTCTAAGTTTATTTCCTTGATCACAACAAATAATTCACTTCTGTTTGACTCTTTAGAACATCATGCCTCTTGTATTTACAGGTGGAATAAAAAGCAATTAAAAGGTGAAGTTAGGGAGGGAATGGAATTTTCATGGTTATGTCAATTCACGTACTGGTAATATGTAAATAACATTATAGTTATTTCTTCCAAATCTTTACTTTCACTGGACAGTGATACAGCAACGAAGCAAGTAGGGTTGTTTGTTTTTGAAGTAATAGCCTGAAATCATCTCTGTTCATCACCAACATAAGAAGAGGGAGCATGGGAAACACACTGAGCATCAGCCTTACAGGACTCCATAGCATCTCACTCTCCACCCAAACTCCCCACCCACTGAATAAAATAACCATCACAGAATGGCACTTTTCTCTTGCTTAAATTTGGTTTTAAAGTGAAGCGTAACTTTCTGAATAATTATTTTCAGCTTGTAAATGGTGTCTCTCTCTAACCAACCAAGCATATAACAAGAAGATGAAGATGAGACTTATTTTCACTTCATTTCACTTCTTTGTAATTGACAAGCTCTCGCTGGGTGTCAACTTTAAAAGATGACAAATCCTAAATCTTAGAGGACCCAATTCAATAGTTCAGCCTTCTAAATTGTTTGCAAATTAATCTACATTTTTCAAATGAGTCAGGCATGAAATATAAGATGACATCTATATTACAAAAATATTAATTTCCTTGTCTTTCTCTTTTTCCCAGTCAAAGACAAAAGGTACATTTAAAATATCCATTTTGTTAAGAGATTGTGCAAAAGAACATATACTGTGCATTTTAATGGCTTGGCTTTTCAATTTTTTTAACAATAATTCATTTCTATCTATTTAAAAAATAGAACGCATTCAGTCTGTAAATGTTCGGTACATTGATGAAGGAAAAAATTTGTGGTATTTTCAATACATTACATTTTTAAATGAAGGCTCCTTTGGGTATAACAAATAAGATAATAATTTGAGCTCTGCAGATTTGCATTCTAGTGTTAGCCCTCTTTTCAATTCGCTATAGCCTCAGTTTACCCACCTGCAAGTAAATGCCACTTTGTTGTTTCCATGCAAGCTAACTGATAATTGGACAGTGCTCTGCAAATTTTTAATTCCTCAGGGAACTTGCCATAATACTGATGTCAGTCACTTACTAAAGAATATGGAATATAAGATAGTTGTTGTGGGGTTTTTCATGCCTCTAAAATGAAATTTCAGTTGATGTTACACCTATTGATTAACCCTATATTCTGTGTCTAACAGTTAACCCCAACATCACTATCAAAATAAATTGATCTAGACCAATTAATGATCATTTGAGGACAATCAAATCATATTTTTTTCAAGATATCACATTTTAGGGAGCACTATTTCCTTGATACTATAACATACTCTATTAAAGAGGGTTAGGAAACTATCTCCCATTTCAGGAAATGCAAGTGAAGGAATTTCCAAGTTGTCCTAGAAATTAGATTTCCCTTGACCAAATATCACAGGTATCATCATCAAAGATTATTAAACATAACACTAATATAAATTAAATGAATTAATAAAAGCAAAATAGCCATTTATATAAGCAGGGTCACTCTCTCCAGGAAAGGAAACAGTGACCAGTGAAACAGCCAGCTAAATTCCATTTAAATTCAACACAGACTTGTTTGTTTGGTAGCATTACATAAATCCTATGTTTGTAGAGCTAAGAGCTACTTTACAGTCCACCTCATCCAACTTAATTATTTTTTTAAAAATTGAGGTCAGGATAATTAATATAAATCCAAAAGGGGAAAATCCTCATGAAAATAGTCACTTTAAAACATTGATTTATTGTGTACATTTGATTATGTGTTAGTGAAGATATAAAGGGGAGTTTTTACATATCAGCAGCCTGATGTTTGAGTCAGAAGACAGACATAACCCTAACCACTGTGACCCCACAGTTAAGCCTACTAGAAAGATGGCACCAAAGCTCAGCTCCCTGAGTTGCTGATTCAGCTGCTGCCATCAAGAAGGGGACAGAATTTTTATCTGATGTAAGTCAATGAAGGGAATATAATTTAATGCAAAACTCTGGGATTGAAGAACAGAGGAAGAAACCAGAGACTCTAATTTGGGGTTCCAAAACAATTATGCATGAGTCCTTCTTTGATTTCAATGGTTCTAATATTACCGTCTCACTAATTAAAATGGAATCTCTTGACCGAACATTCTTCATTGAACTATGCTGAATGTATTTCTAAAATGCTCTGTCTCACACTGGCTACACTACACCAATAATTTCTATATCCTGCCATTTGGACATGGTGTCTTGAATCCAGACAGTGTTAGTTACACATATGGGTTGTGATGATTTGTTTCTTCTGCCTTCATGCTTGGTCCATTCATAAATTCCAGCATAACAGAAACGACTGTATTATAAAAGAGTTATTTGTATGGATATCTGTATCCCCTGCCCCCACCCACCTGGACCGTGTGATTTTTGAGGGCCTGAATTTCTCTGTTTTCTCTGTAATAACAAATAAGTGCCATAATGCACATTGGCATTAATTCTTTTTTCTTAAAGAGTAAATGTGAATACATTTTCAGGCTTATTAATTGCCCTTTCAATTGACCAGCTATTTATTTTACTCCCAGCTTTGTCTTAAAGTTAAGATCTCATTGTGAAAATATAGAAATGTATCCAGTATATCTAGTCAATTTTTTTACTCTCTGAGAGTTTTGGTGGTGGGATATAGCTCTATTTTTAAATAAACTGGTATAAAGGCTCAGCAGCCATTTCACAAAGTAGCTTAAATCTCATTCTTCCTTTTCTGAAAGACTTTGTGACCTGATAACAAAAAAGAAAGTGGGGCTACCTATGGAAGTAAAGTCACTAATGCCAATTGATTAGAGCTTTTGATTACGCTGTAGCTTTCTTCCATTGCTGTGATAAATGCTTGATTGTTCATATTTTGTCATTACCAAATACTTGCACTTGGAAGATCATTAACCTATATAGAAGGTTTATCCAAAGATTAATGTCTATCTGTATGCTTTATACTTATGAGAGACTCAAAAAACATTAAATATCTGATAAAATGATTATGGGTGTTTTTTTCCCTAGTTCTACATTTTTTCTATTGCTCTCAAGTATGGTATGCTAAGTTACAGTCCAGTGAAAGATGTGAATAGTCATGCATCTACTTCAACATGATTTTATTTGTTCATTTGATATTCAGTTTTCTCATGGTTTTCAGATTCTGCTCCATTATCTTTCGTAGTATAGGTACTGGAGTCTTTGATTTAAATCAGGGATTAGGAAGCCCTTTCTGTAAAGGGATAGATAATGAATATTTTCATCTTTGTGGGCTCTATGGTCTCTTGCAGGGATACATAATGAACATTTTCATCTTTGTGGGCTCTATGGTCTCTTTCATCTTTGTGGGCTCTATGGTTGCTATGAAAGCTATGAAAGCAACCATAGCATGCAAAGAAATGGACATTGCTGAGTTCCAATAAAACATGTTTCTGTTTATTTACAGAAACATATGCCAAGCTGGTGTTGAGTCATAGGTTGCCAAGCCCTGGAACTTCTTTTCCAATGTCACTTATAATCACGTTGTACTAGTCTTTCAGATTTGAGACAAATGTCTAGTAGATGTTCTAAGTCACATGAATGTGAAGCATTAGTTTTATTTGTACAGTAAAGATAATGTGCCTTTCTACCTCTTTTGTGAGGATGAAATTACTATGTGTGAAAGTCTTTTTATCTCTTGTGTGGAAAGCTAGTGTAGCATTATTTTGATGGCTGTTAAATCTGTGAAATCATTCAGATCAAAAGTTCTTATAAATCTTAGAAATTGAAAGTTCAAATCTATGAAAAAATCATGGCATTTATGATAAAATTTTTCAGATGTTACCATATCAAGGTGAACAAAACAGCAAAACACCTTAATTTATATTAAGTGGCATCTTCCACTTCTTAGCATACTTGTTCCATATCCACTTACCCTTAGTCACTGAGTAATTTTTTACAATGGGCACAACTGTAAACAATGGACTCTTATGTCACACACCATTTCTAATTAAGAAATAATTCAAAGACTAAAAATGTTTAGGAATTTGGTCCCATGATTATGTTAGAATAAATAAATATGTGATTCCAATTGTATCTTTTTATTCTAGTCTTCTCCTTTCTAAGCAGATTTTACTAGTTTCTCAAAAATGTATCTTTAATGGATAAAACCGTGTTCTATGTAAAAAAAAAAAAAAAAAATCTAGCAGCAGAAGCCAGGAAGAAAATGGAGTACACATTCACTGAGCTGTAAAATGTGAAGATCTATTCAACTCCATTAACTACAAAATATACATCATCCACTAACGTACTGGACAATGAATGACTCTATCTGGAGCGCTACGTGTCCAAATGACTGCAAGATGAACACTTTGGTAAAGGTTAGATGCTGTAGATATCAGTTTACATATTTGAGCAGGAAGGTAAGTAGTAAAGCTGACCTTGAAGGGATTTCCAAAGCTGAAGCCTCTCCAATTCCAATGAACACTATGGGAATTTTAGAAAATGCTCTGCGATGATCATCCATGGTTTCTATTTTCAGGGTACAAAAGGAATACATTTTTTATGTAGTTTTCATTTAGGAAAAGTTTTACTCCATTTAACTTTGAAATAATTTTATGTATTAAGTACCTATTAAATGCCTCCAATATAAGTTTTATGCAAGTAAGAGGGGTAAATAGGGAAAGTAAATAAGTAGGCTTCCCTATGCACAAAAAACTAAAAGTGACATTCTGCTAACATGAATTTCAGTAATTTTAAAAGGAAATGATTCATATTTGTTTTAAATACCACCCTAATTATTGTTATCATACATTGATATTTAGCAGGTGTTTATGAAGACTAAAAAATAACCCATGTCTTAAGTTTTCTGAACTGGCATTCATTTTAGTTTTTCTGTCAAGATGAATAATTTCTGAGCTTTCACAGGGGACAAATACTAGACTTACACCTCACCATAATAATCAGCAAGAATTCTTATTTGCATAATATATTACAGTATTTAGAGACTCACTTGGATAAAATGCAGAAATTTCATTACACTCTCCTCAAGGAATTTATTTCATAGACATACACGAACACATACACACATGCGTTGTATTTAAATATATGAAATCAGGCATTTATAAGTGGAATGGTAAATAATTCAAAGCACTATAAGTAAGTGACATAGTAGTAGCTGAGATGAGTAGAGAATTCAGACAATGATTCCATCACCTATAGCAATAAGTGGTTATAATTATACCAAGCTTTCACTTCTTTGCTTACCACCTGCTTGGCACCATTCTAAATGCTTCCCATATATCATTTATTTCTCACAACTTCCTTATGAGAAAAATCTTTGTTATTACTCCCATGTTACAGATGAGAAAACTGAGAAGCAGTCAAATGAAAACCCTTGCCAAATTCACATGCCATAAATCAACTAGTCAGCATCTAATCCCACACTGACTCCCTGCTGAGCCAAGACTCTGCTCCCTCCCAAGAGCACAGTTTTTCCAATACAAAGTCCCTTCACTTTTGTATACTTACCTTTGAACTACCCTGTACCATGCTTTCTCCAAGGTCCTTGACTTTCATATGACACACTGTGAATAGTTACACTTTCACACATTTCACATCATGACTAAAGCATGTGCATAATTTGCAGTTTTAAAATTTTTGCTACTAAATGGATATTTTGAGTTATCATAGGGTTCTGCTAATGACTTTTTGACATTTTTGAGCAATACAATGTTACAAGATTAAAATTAACAAGGCAAAATTTTAAACCACTAGTTGGCTACAATCTATAACACTTCAGCCTTCTTCATGTTTTCACTCGACTTGAGTCAATTGACTTCAATTGTAAAAGAAAAGATCAATATTTATGATCATGTGTGGAATGCTAGGGATTTATGATCACAAATTATGCCCAAAAGATAGGCTTGGGTCAGGATGGTATCATACAAGCTCTCTTGGGAACTTCCCCTACGTCCCTTAACACAGGCTTATTGTTGACGTCGTATACTGGGTTTCCTCATCCTGATTTTGATAGAATATTATGTATTAAATCATGTACTTCCTGTATAATATTATAATATTCAATTATACATGTTCAAAGGCTATTTAGGCTTTTCAAATATTTTCATCATTTATCTCGGATGGAAACAATATATTTTTATTCCATGTTTTAGACCTTTTGTGAATTGTCTAGGCATGAGAGGAGGTCTTATAAGATATGGACACTCAATTTTGGAGAATTTTTCTTCATAAATGGTTACCAGCTTTAAATTTTGGAAGAAACAAAGAATGATCAAAAATAGGTACATAGTATGTATATCTTTGGTTTAATGGAAATTTCTAATTTCTACAGTGATGATATATTTTGTAAACATTAGAAACTTGAAGATGGTTCTCTGTGAGGATTAATTCAAATGTTTTAGACAAAGCCTAATAAAAACATCTTTTAGAGAACAACAGAAATGCAAATTATTTTACACAAAATTATAGGAAGAAAATATAAAAATGTGAACGGCAGTTATTTTTAGGCAGCTTTTTTCTTCTTTCCCACTTTCCCTATTTTCAAAATTTCCTACAATAATCTCAGAGCTTTTACATTCAAATTTGAATTTGGGTATTCTGTGAAAGTAGAAGCTCTTCATGTATAACCCACAAACAGAACATCTTCTCAAAAATCTTCACATGTAAGTGTTTCAGGTGGTAAAGAGGTTATATCTATAATGTTCTGAATTCAAAACTACTTACTGGTGATAATTTATTTGAAGTGAATTTAGCTAAATGGAAGTGAAAACCACAGACTTATTCCATATCCATTTTATTAACACATTCTGCAATGCAATTCGACTTTGGAGACGAATTTATATGGGATATTCATGTAACATTTGAGTAGAAAAATAATGCAGTTTAAATTTGATGGCTTTCTCCTCACTGATTCTTTGAATTATAATTCCTACGTATCTCAATCAATCTTCTTAATGGCACCAATCACTTTTGAGGGGTCAGGGTTTTGCCATAACATAGATTAGTATGATGTAATAATTTTTCTTTGTTAGTGCAGCATAACTAATTAAGTACTTCCTTTTAATGTTTGATTGAATTTGGTAAAACCATAGTTCAAACAAATGAAGGTATGTTTCTGACCTCAAAATGGTACCTAGGTTTAGGGAAACCTTTTGGTGGAGCAACTGAATAAGTTCTTTACTTTTATCAAGAAATGAAATATCTCAGGTGACTATACTAAGATATTAAAATAAAGTGTAGTTGTAAGTTATTTATTAAATTGTGCACTTTCTTCCTCTGATCCAAAAGTTGCATGGAAAACAGAATTTTCTTTGTATAAATTTTATATCTGTATGTGTATGTATATATATATGTATATATAGATATGATTTATACAGAACTTTTGCAGTTTTTAAAAATGTTATTAAATCAGGACAACTGCTTGTTATGTTTCCATTTATCACAGTGTCACATTATTTCAGTGTTGTCATGTGAATAATAGGCAATCAGGAGTGAAAGTTTTTCAAAATTGCAGTCCTCTAGATGTTACAATTAAATTAATTACAAATCCAGACTAAACAGTTCTTAATCACATAAAACATTTCTGCCACATTATACACACTTTTGTTATGATGTAAATTGAAAGCCAATGGAATCTTTTATAAAATAAATAAAAGTGCATGTTCACAAAGCTCTTGCTTATCCCTCATTAATAAACAGATGCACTGAAAAAGATGTGCCCCAAACATCTGCTCTTGCAAAAAGTGACATCTTATTTTTCAATTTTAATATTAACAGTTTGACAGCCTAAATAATACTTATTTCCAATTTTTTTTATGAACAATCTGCAGCTTAACAAGTGTTAAGCACTTTATTGGTGGGTAAACCAGCTTAGCAAAATGGGCAGTCTTCAGGAGATGTCCAAAGAGATAGGCACAGTAAGAGGGGAGAAGATCTTTCAGCCAGTCAAGGAGAGTAAAACACAGATCCAGGTCCTGAAAAGCTGCACATGTACATAGAATTGAGAAACTGTGTTCTGTAGCAGGTAGTGAAAGACCGACAATGAAGAGGATGAAATGAAGAAATTGTCTCTAACGGTGCTGGGGAGAAGTGTGTCGGGGGGATTAATACAAATAACAAAACTATAAATGGGCTCATTATTGCTAAGCAAAGGAAATGGGACTGCTTTTAAATATGCTATGGTGTAAAAAGAGCTAAAAGGGGGCCAATTGGTTTCTAGTTTTTCAAAATGCAGGGCTGGGCTCATCCTCAGTGAGAGCAAGGAAATCCTTTTCAAGGAAAAGGATGGAGAATGTGTGTCCACTCACACCAGAGAACGTTCTCTAGCCACAGAAAATGTTCTTCAAAACAAGCTGGCTTCACAGGTCTTTTGTAAAATATTGAGGGCAACCCTTCATTCTCCTCTGTCAGAATATTTCAGTGCAAGTCAGCTTTTCCTGCAAAGTCTGTAGTTGGTTTTCTTTGAGTTTCTAAGGAGACTGCCTAGGTTCTGTTGCTTTATTTTATTAGGTCAGATTTCTGCTAGATTGAAGCTGTTGTACCTTAAACAACCTGGACAACAATTAGCTATGAACCTTAATAAAAGAACATCTGAAAATAGTGCTGCTTCTCTGGATTTGATCCTTGCGATAACTGAAATCCAAGCTGGAATCTTTAGGGGTTGGGGAGTACAGAGAGGTCATGCTAAGTTCAGATATCTTTCTATAAAAATATGTGGAGTGTTTGTAAATGCCACACTTTTTGGAAGACAATTGAGAGATTAGTTGACAATAACAAAAATTCTGTTTTGAAGTGAAAAATACACTCTGTAGTATATATCATCTTAAATAGCTATTCATATTTTGAATTGTAAATAGCAATCAAACCCAGACATATATTTTTAATTTACTCACTACTGGAACAAACGCGATGATCATTTTTGTAACAGTCTGATGCAAATTTTCCGATGATCATATTTATTCATGTAAGCATGTAAGTATTGAGCAACCACACAAATGCTGTCCTAGGGACGAGAGCTGCAAATCCAGTACTTGCTGGTAAAAATCTTGATCTTTATTAGCTGTATACTCCTTGGGATCTGTGCTGCATTAAACCAAGTACAAGGGTTATCAGGGCAATTCATATGAGCTCACTCTGAGAATGCCTAGAGAGGCAGGAAGGACTTTCTAGGGGAAGTCTCTTTGAAGCCAAGATATAAAACTGGGCAGAAATTAGTTGTGGAAAAAGATGAAGTAAAAGCATTTCTGGTAGAGAAAATAGTGCCTGCAAAATCCTTACTTCCAGGCCTTTACTTTAGAATTAACATCAAATAAACAATTTAGATTTCATTTTTATGAGTCTTCTCTGCTAGGTACCATGAAGGTTTTCTTTCATTCCATTCAGCTGTGCTGTGTAACACTACCTCATTTCAGTTAGTCTTGGGAATGGCAAGCAATAGATGGCTGTCCTTTTTGATCCAAGCTGTGCTGTCTACCTGAGTGCTTGTCTCCTCTGCCAGGTACTTTATGAATGGGTGAAAGATGAATGAGAGCCAGACCTTTCTCTGCATCTTAATACCAGCTCTGGCTTGGATATTGGAATAAAAATATTTTGATGTCTATATGTCAACAACAATAAAAGTATTTTTAGTAGTGAAAAAAAAGATGAAATTGACATTGGTATTCTAAAATTCAGTGAACTTTCATACAATCTTTCATCTCTAAGAAAACACAAGGATTTTGTGGAAAAGTGTGTGATATTACACATACCCAGGAACCACCCCCTCCTTCATCTTGGAACACTGAAGGTGATACAAAGCCTTTGTTAAGGCATATTGGCTTTTAAAAGATGATTGGCAGATATGAGATTTCAATAGTACTATCCACACTATGTTAAAAACAATATAGCATTTCTTTCCCAAAGCCCATATTACATTAAAAATCAATTAGATTGATTACTATAATTATGTACTTATAAATCTGTATTTTTTTTCTTGAAAGTTGTTTACTGACTTTTTTCCTAATCCTCTCATTTGGAAAGACTGCTCTGTTTTGATTGTTGCAAAAGAAAGTATTTATTCAATTTTATGTATGAAAAACCTATTATGAAACTATACTCTGCTAAGCATCTGACTGAAATTCTAAATTCTGCTAAGGTAAATAACCAAGTAAACCAACCATTACAGTATTATGTTTTAAAATATTGACAAAAGCTGTATAGAAAGATATTGTAGGAGAAGACTGTATTTGGAAACTACAGTCAATAAGCAAAGTAGGATACCTTGAAAATGAATGAAATGAGTTTTGAAGGATTTAGAAGGAGAAAGGTATTCTATGCCAAGGGGCCAATGCACAGAATGATTCAGAGTAGTAAAGAAGCCCAGGAGAGCACTTTAGGAACTCAGAATAATTTGTACGCACCTGGGGTGAAGGGCATGCCTGAATAGTAGCTAAGGATAGGGCCAGAGACCTAGAAAGATCCATATCAAGAAATTTTCAAGTGGGGGAATAATATTAAAGAATTTATATAACAGGACAGTAACTTAGATATTAAGCAATATGAAGGACAGATATGGTGGGTTTAGGCCTTAGTAAGAATATCTCTATTGAGCACTCTTTATTGCTGTCGTAGATGCTGCAATTCCGACAAAGATGAGCAAGATCCAGTTGATGACCGTAGGCATATTTGCTTACTAACTTGTTTCTCTCTTGCTTTTTTTTTTTCCAAAATGGAAGTGAAACAGGACTAATTCAAAGTTGCATGGTATATCATAGGGTAGGGGAGGAGGGATAGGTAACATGTATAATAAGCATATAGATTTTACAGAAGCACATATGAAATGCCTAGGCGAATTATTTAAAACATATTCTTAGAGAGGGTAGGCCGGGTGGATTCTGTTGAGGTGGTTAGGAAATTCACTGGAGAGCAAAGCCAAGAAAGAGAAATCTTGGGAAGAAGAACATTATACCCGTGACTCTGAGGCTATCCAAATATCATAGGCTCATTCTAAATTAAATTTATTCAGTACCTGGAAGAAAGAAAAAAATAAATGGAATTTATTATAAATCAGGAAAAAAATGAAGTTGACAAACGTATTATTCCATAATGAAATATAGAATTCATAGATGCTTCCAAAGGGAATATTTCATTTTTAAATTATGGGCACTTTCTATTTGCCACCCCAATCATGTTCCCCAGTGGTGTTTCCATTGTCTCTTTCATTTATTCTGGATTTCTTCTCTTTCTCATTTGTTGTCCAAGATGTCATCCCAATGATGTACTGCCAAATACCAGGAATTTTTTCATGAAATGCAAGGTGTTTCCATGTTTTATGATGTCAGGAATCTCAGTCAGCTTCTACATATGAAAAAAGGAGAAAAATAAAGAGTGATAACTGAAACAGAGAACAAAATATAAACAAAGACATTTTTATCAGATTTTTTTTTCTTCTAATGACATTGCATTTGGTCTAGTTTAGGCTTCCTATCTACTCAGGAGGCTGAGGTAGAAAAATTGCAAGTTCGAGGTCAGCCTGGGAAACTTAGTGAGACTGTCTCAAAATAAAAAGTAATAATAATAACAAAATAATAATAAAAATTAAAAAGGTCTGGATATATAGTTCAGAGCATCTCTGGTTTCAATCCCCAGTACTGTAGTCAAGTACAATTAAAGATTGCTTTGTGATCTTTTAACACCATCTTTAAACTTTCAGGAGATGCAATTGCCAAGGAGAAGAGCAATCTTTGATTGAGAAAAGCTCCTTTTGTGAGGCCTTTGACTAAAGTGGTAAATGACACTAACTGATGTTTTTTGCTCAGAAACATCTGTATGATGGAAGTGTTTCAATAGACAGATTAACAGGAGGAAATGTAAACATATCTTTATTTCAACTACAAAGACCCCTCTGTTTATCTGGACGCAAAAGTTTAAGTAAACTTCTTAATGTCAATATTTATTATCTGGTCCATGGTTATCAAGAAAAGAAAAATAATCAGCTAAAAAGAATTCAAACTTTAAAATAGGAACTGGAAGGAGACACTAGCCTAATCAGAAGTAAATTCAAATAAGATTTTGAAATGACTGTTAAGAACATTAAACAAAAGTTTGTGGAAATCTAGTTCAAAATACTGTACAATGACTTACAAGAACTGGAAAACATGTAAGAGATCAAATATAACTCTCACATTGACGATTACATTGTGCAACATTCCATTAATGCTTCCCAATAAATTGGGATTTAAGTTATTTGATATTTTCACCCTATAATGATATCTTTCAGTGAACAATTTGGGTTCAAAATGATGATAAGGAGGCTATGAGCTTAAATATTAAATTAAATAAGTGTGAAGGAAATTATAAGTTTCCATAACTAGTAAATTCTGCTTTACAATTCCCCGGCGTCCCTGAACATGACAACTGACTGATTTTCTCTAGATTGCACATCATAAGAAAGACCTGGAAACTCAAACTCCCATCTTAATCTTGAAAATGAAATCTCAATAATGTGATGGGTAGATTGCCTCTGAATGCTCTGACTCTGGTTCCACTGACACGAAGAGTGTTGGCACAAAGGAAAGCAAAATAGGATTTGCTTGATTTCTCCCAAATCAGAAGCCACTCTAATCACTTAACTCTCCACAGGTTCCTTTCCCCTCAGTATCTTCAGGAATACACATCGAAGCTGACTGACTTCAGACTCAAAGATTCTGGCAAGATTAATTTGATGTTCAGAGCCTCTCTCTGTGTCTGAGATACTGTCTGAAAGGCACCAGAAAAAGGGTAGCCTGATTCCAACTTAAACCCCAGGTAAACTGAGTACAAATTTTAATGCATATTAGTACCTAAAACAAGCTTAACTCACTGAAATTTTCCTCTCTTTAACTCATATGATTCTACACTAACTTAAAATTTCCCTTCTCTATTTATTCCTTTTCTGATTCTTATACTAATGTTATTTCTCATGTAGAACCCTGAACACCTTCCAAACTCCAGGGCTTGACAAACTTCTTATCTCTACATTCTCCAAAGCAATAAAATTGAAATAGGAAAGTGGATACATTCCCAACAAATGTTCAATAAGAATAATTTCTAATTCTAATTTAATAAGAATAAGTTCAATAAGAATAATTTCTAGTAATAGAATTCTTGAACATAACAATAACTATAGAGCATGTTAAAATTTCACCCTTTAAAAAGATAAAAAAAATCAGATGCAGCTCTAACTGTAAATGAGCATATAATTTTCTTACAGGTTCACTATCTTCTACAGTGCCTATATTAAAATCCAGAAGTTTTTCAAAAAGTCATTTGGTAGAAAACCTGACCTTACAAGTCTTGTGCCACTTAGTGTGAATATTCACACATTTCTCTGCAGAAATATTAATTTAATTTCAGAGTACTATGACAGGTCCAGCATCTAAAAGCGAAATGTTTAAATTAAGCAGTAGCAAACCAAATCCAGGTGTATAATTTTAACTAATGTTAGATTTAATCTTGGAAGGCACAAAGGGCATAATAATAGAAAGTTTATCAACATAAGTCACATAATACAGTAATAGATGCTGTCAAGACATTTGATATACTTCAGTTCCCTATAACAATTTTTTAAAAGACTAGTTTGAAAAGAACTTGAAGAAATATTTTGATATAAATTTAATGGTATTTGCCAAAATTCAAGATTAAGCATCTAGTCAAATGAAGATATGTTAAAAGTTTTTATAATATCTATAGTAATAAGATAGGGATGCTTATTGTTTGAGGTCCTATCAAATTCAACATGATACATAATATAGAATAACTACAAAAGCAAAGACATCACCAATTACTAAACTAAAATTATAGTTTAGAAAACCTTACAGAATCAACTTAAATGTTTTGAAGTAGTAGTAACATTTAGTTGAGTGCCTATCATTGAGTGACCCTCATCACTAAAATTTTCTCTGCCTCTGTTCTTTCATCTGAAAAATGGGAAAATAATAGCATATACCTCGTTGTGTTATTGTGAGATGTTTACTTCTAATGCCTCACTAACGACCATGTATTGTTTTTTTTTAAATTACCATGGTCAACGTGCTATTTACACACATACACACATGAGTACTTATGTACATGTGTGCATTTATATTACTCAAATCAGAATTTTCTTTCCCTAGCTTTTGAAACAATGTGTCAAAGTCATAAGTTATCTTGTCCACATATTCAGTGTCTCATCTTGGCTTCTTAATAGTATTAGACAAAGTCAAAGACTAAAATGACCCTTCCTTTTTCCATGAAGCACTTTCTTCACTTGACTTTAAAGATATTAGATATGCCAACCTCTCTTCTGCCTCACTGGTCACTTTTTATTGTCCACTCAAATGGCTTACGTCCCTTTGTCCTGCCTTCCAATGTTGGAGTGCTTCAAGACTCAGGAATTAGATGCTATTATATAGCTATGAATTCTTCCCTAGGTGGTCTTATGAGGAAATCAATTTAAAATGAATTTTTAGCCTAGCACTGGTGATGATCTGATATTTACCTATGTATTTATTTTCTATCTCTCATTATTTGAAAATAACCTACACAAATGCATGAAATTTGTCTTATTCATTGTTGATACCTAGTACCTAGGAGTGTACCAGATAAAATAGTATGTGTTCAATAAATATCTATCAAGCAAATTAATCAATGAATGATTGGTAGATGAATAACCACCAAAAACAGAAATAAAAATAGACAAAATTGAATTAATAGCCAAAATGCATAAAATACTCAAGAATAAATGTAGTAACAATAGCACAAAACCATTAAGAAGAAAATCATAAAATAAAGAAGCAAAAACATGAATAAATGGAGAAACATCCTATGTTATGGAAAGATTCACATATAAATACTGATCCATATATATGGGTCACACATAATACACATTGTATATATATATGTTTGTAATATAGCAATAGATAACTATCATAACAGAAGAGGATTTGTTTGCTTTTTGAAATACAACCAAATTGCACAAACGTTTAAATGGAATGAAAGATCTTGTAAGATCTGCCAATGAAAACTTGTTTAACAGTAGTAAGAGGTGAAGTTAGTATTCAATTGCAACATTCCAATAAATGATTAAAAATAGATTATCCAATTAATGGGTTTAGGATACCTAACTGTCCATTAAAAAGAAATGAAGCCCTCATTCATAGATATTTACCCAAGATAACAAAAACATATATCCAAACAAAGCTCTGTATGTAAATATTTATTACAGTATCTTTTTTTCATAATTGTCAGAAATTGGAAACAACTCAAATGTCCTTCAGTTGGTGAATGGATAAACACAATGCTTTAGTCAGCTTTTTTGCTGCTGTGACTAAAAGACCTGCCAAGAACAACTTTAGAGGAGGGAAAGTTTCAGGGTTCCAGGTTTCAGAGGTTCATAAATAACTGGCTCCATTCCTCAGGGATGGAGACGAGACACAACATCATGGTGGAAGGGTGTGGCAGAGGGAGGCAGCTCACAAGATGATCAGAAAGCAGAAAGAGAGAGATTTTACTTGCCAGACACAAAATATATACCCTAAAGGCATGCCCAGGGACCCACCTCCTCTAGTCACACTCTTCCTGCCTTCAATTACCAATCAATTCATCCCTTCAAGGGATTAATTCGCTGATTGCATTAAGCCTTTCACAACCCAATTATTTCTCCTCTAAACCTTCTTGCACTGTCTTATACATGAGCTTTTGGAGGATACCTCAAATCCAAACAATAACACACATCAAGGTACATCTGCACAATGATTTTACCTAAGTGATCCCATTTAAATGATTCCATTTGTCAATTTAAAAGAGCAATCTACTGATAGACACACAACAGATGGTTCAGTCTTAAAAGGATCGTGCAAAGTAAAATAAGTCAGTCTCACAAGTCCTAGAAAAGACTATAGAAATAGATCAGTTTTTGCCAAGGGGTGGGAGCATAGAGTATTAGACAAAAGGATCATGAGGACATTTTTTAAAGTGAAGAAAATATTCCAAAATTTATATTTTGGTGGCAATTATGACTGTATACATTTGTCAAACTCAAATTATAAGTTATACTTCTACTAACTAAAGTTGAAAAAAAAACAAGGCTGCCCTACCTCAAACCATGGAAAAGATAACTTTTAAATGTATTAAAAATAAAAATGTATGCAGAAAGTCCTAAAAAGAGCACCCAACTCAGAAATGAAACTATTTGTTGCCAGGACATTCCTGCAAACTGAAGTCCAGACAGGGGTGAGCATTAATTAGTCTTTCTGTGACTCACTTCTGTCTCACTCCCCCAGGGGGGATATATAATGATGAGGACTAAAACAGACTATAGATATATAATCTATATAAGTGTTAAAAGTATTCGCCTTCAAGTTAAAGAAATCTTCGGAACTGTTCCACTTAGTGATGGATTCTTGAAAGCCCTCAAATTTATTTTCTGGTAATAAAATATAATTTAAAAGTCTATATTATGGTAAGCACAGAAAAGTCCAGAACAGAAAAGTAAGCTGCACATAATTCTATCATTACTCCTCTGTTTTTAAGCAAATGAGGAATGAACCTTCCGACACCTTGGCCCAAAACTTTTCAAGAGGCAACCTCTGTCATCTGCCGTTTGGTGCATGCGCAGCTGGAGACTCCTGTGCTTCTGCACAGAGAAAGAGGCTACAGGGATTTTTTTGCTGTGTTTTTGTTTATTATTACACTTTTTCCAAAATATGATCAGGCTATACATATTTTTCTAAAATGTCCTTTTTCTTTTAACGAATACACATTGGATATTAAAGAATACATGTAAATGTAAAAATAAATTTGTGATGGTTTTAGTAGAATTGCAGGTGAATCTTGGAATGCAAGGACTTTTCAACAGAGCTAGAAAACCGAGAAAGTATTAACTGGAGGTATTTGTATCTAAAAGACAAAAAAGCAAAATCATTTAAGCAACCAACTAAGAGAAAATATTAAAATACATAGACTATTTTAATAAAAATGACATAAGCAAAACTAACCATTAAAAAAGCAGAAAAGGAAACAAAAGGACAAGTTAAAGAAGAGAAAGAACCAATAGATGATATCAGCACATTAAAAAATATTGACCATCCAGTGATCTAAAATGCAATTAAAATCACAATAGGCTGGGTTCATGGTGGCACCCACCTGTAATCCCAGCAGCTTGGGAGGCTGAGGCAGGAGAATTGAGAGTTCAGAGCCAAACTCAGCAATAGTGAGGCACTAAGCAACTCAGTGAGACCCTGTCTCCAAATACAATACAATATAGTGCTGGGGATGTGGCTCAGTGGTCTAGTGGCCCTGAATTCAATCTCTGGCACCAAAAAAGAAAAAAAAAAGTCACCATCAGATAAGATTTTCATGACACAAAATTGTAAACTTTTTGTGGAGATACATGTTATCTTGATCATTTAGTAAAATAACCTACCATTGTTTATTTACACAAATATGCATATACTTTGATTCAGCAGTTGAACTTCTGGAAAATTATTTTTTATTTATTTACATTGCTAGTGGGGTTGCAAATTGGTGCAGCCATCCTGCAAAGCAGTATGGAGATTCCTTACAAAACTTGAAATGGAACCACCATTTGACCCAGCTATACCCAAAGGACTTAAAATCAGCATGCTGCAGTGACACAGCTACATCAATGTTTATAGCAGCTCAATGCACAATAGCTAGATTGTGTAACCAATCTAGATACCCTTCAATAAATGAATGGATAAAGAAACTGTGGTATTTATGCACAATGGTATATTATTCTGCCATAAAGAAGAATAAAATTATGGCATTTGCAGGAAAATGGATGGAGTTGGAGAATATCATGCTAAGTGAAATAAGCCAATTCCAAAAAACCAAAGACCAAATGATTTCTCTGATAAGTGGATGATGATACATAATGGGGGGTGGGGAGAGGCAAGAAAGGAGGTAGGATGGATTGTATAGAGGAAAGTGGGGGGGGGTGAGAAAAGATATTAGAATGAGACAAACATCATTACCCTATGTACTTGTATAGTTACACAAATGGTGTGACTGTACTTCGTGCACAACCAGAGAAACAAAAGTTGTACCCCACTTGTGTACTACGAATCAAAATTTTTTTTAAAAATTAATAAAATCATTTGTAAAATGAAGTGATTATTTAAATTATTAAGTTATTATCTAAAATTCATATTAATTTAATTAACATATTTAACAAAATGAATTATTTTAGCTAATTAAACAAAATTTTGTTTCATTTTACTTTCTAGCTTTATTAAGGTCAAATATAATTTTTAATAAAATATAAATTCAGAAATACATAAAAAGATATCATTTGCATCAACAAAACCAAAAGTAGAAATGAATTAATGATACTCTTAAAATGAATATTATGTAGCCTACAAAACAAACGAGTTAGACCTCTATACCTTCACTTAGAAGGAATGAACATTGTGTGGTTAAACAGAAATACCAATAACTAAAGGTCATGTTTAAGTGATTTTATCTTTTTTTTTAGATCAATAGAAATCTCAATGGCAAAATGGAAGCAGAGGACATTATGGAGTCCTCCATCCAGATTCCCTCTTCAAAGCCAACCACCAATTCTTGGGATTATGAGCAAAAGGAGAATGGTTTTGAGTTTTGACTTTCACTGAGAGGACTCCACCCAGGCTGCACCTCCTTCCAGGGGCTGGCCAATGAGTGACTGATGTGAGGATAGAAAATCAATTTCAAAAAATCCTGAAGTTTCTTTGACGCTCTGGCCCTAGTTGCAGTTTCAGTAAAGACCAGTTTATCCTCTGCACAATGCTGCTTTCTTCATTCCTTAGGTGTGTATCTCAGGAGCTCACCCTGTTGAACCTTGTGCCTGCAACAACCTATTTCTGGCTGTTTCCAGAGGACTCAATCTAAAATCACATGTGTCTGTGTGTGTTAGTGAATGCAGAGGAAACGTATCCAAAAATACACACAGCTGTCATTTGTACAAAATCATTAAGGACCTCAGACAGGAGAGAAAAGTCAAGGAAGAGTTATTTTGATCACATCTTTGTCTTCATGTTTAGACTTGGAGATTATTTCTTTTTTAATTTCAGTCACTGAACAACTGCTTTTTGAAACATCATAGAGAATGATTTCTTTTGTTATATAGTAAGGTAGAAACACATCATCCTAACCTTTTAATTCCTTTTGCATGCTTTAAAGAGAAACTTGTCCAAAGTTTCTTTTAAACTACTCAAAAGAGTAAGTCATCAGGCTTCCTAAATGGGTGTATTCTACAGTTTTAATTTTATGCTAGTAACGAATGTGATCAATAAATTATTGCAGTTTGTGAAACATTTGCTTTCATAGTTCTAACATATTTTAACTCCTAGGGTTACCAGAATTTTTTTTTCATGTTATTTGACAGCTGAAATTAAACAAATCCTATTCAACTACAGAGCTAATAGAAGGTTTACTTTATGTGTCATTAGCACCATCCATATAAGGTAACAGAAAATATGAGGTGTGGATTTTTAAAATATGATAAAATGAGAATACTGTTAGATGCACAGGAAGGTGTGACTTTAGGCCAGGCATATTCTTATTAGAATAAAAATACCTCTATTTTATTTTTACTAAAATAATCAGCATTGTGTGCTTTGAGTTGACATCTTTCAAATTATTTTATCAAGTTGAAAATATATACCTTAGTAAGAAATATGTTTTAACTATCATGTCATTTTAATGTAACATATGGCACAAAAGATTGTTCTGTAATAGGCTGCTAAACATTTTTATGTTCAAGAATATCATGGTTAGAATAAAGAAACATAATTTATTTGGTTACATATTTCAGTCCTTAATACATTTGCAACATGTTTTTGATGCTTGAGCAGATGACTCTTAGGAAAGTATAAAAGTCAGATAATTGCTCCAAATATTTGAAATTTAATACACTGGTATATTCATATACATATGAAACTTTTAATGAGCACATGTTATTTATAATCACAATATTTAGATTAGGTATTATAATACTTGGGCAGCCAATAATCTGGAGATTGGCTTTTTCCTACTTTGCATTTATGCAACTCCTTCATATAAAGATGTCTAAGAATACTACACAAAGAACTAGGAGGTTGTGCATCCTACCTACAGCAGGGAAAAGATTGGAGATTCTTCCCTCCCTCTTTAAAACTTGCAGACTAATGTCCTCAGCATGAGTTGATTGCCAGTTGCATTGTGTATTTTGTATGGCATATTATTTCCATTTTCTAATCCTGCTTATGCCAGTAGTAGTTATTGCAGTTCCACAAGTTACATACATTTCATATGGAACATATATGAAATAATTAAGTATAAATATATAAAGAGACTTGTTCTTAAAAAGTCAAAATGATGCATGTGTAATACTAAATAAAGGTAAATTGTTTTGTACAAAAAATAATTGCAATGCACTTAGATGTTGATGAGATAACTACAAAATATTAGGACCAAAATTTGCAAGAATCTAGAATAATAATCCACTTGTATTTCTTTACAAGTTTTTTTACACCCTTCAAAGACACTGCAACTGAAGATTGTGAAAAATACAGTATGGATATAGTTTATATACAAAAATTCTACAGAATTTCAGTCAGTGGGTCCATCCTCAAAGAATATTAATTTCAATTAGTAAATCCATTCTCAAAGACAATACTTTCATTCTATATCAAAAAATAAAATAAAATATTTAAAACTCTGTGATAGTAAATCAAAAGATCTTATGCATTTATGCCTGAAACCTTATGTATATGTTTCTTCCCCTAAACTGTTTTCCATAATTGACCAAGATCCCAACTGACTTTGCACTTTAGTCAAATGAAATATTTAGGCATTGGACTCTGGCTCTGTATTCAAGCTCCATCTTTCTGCATATATTGGACTTCAAGTTATTTGTCTTCTGTGAATTTTGGTTTCTTCCTTTGATAAAGGAGAATAAAGAATCAAATCAATGTCATAGAGTCAGTCAGGATCAGTTGGATCCTCACTGAGCACAGTGCCCGGCAATTAGTGAATAATAAATGTGAGCTGGCTTATAATGGGATGTGGGAATGGGACTGGGAATCTGTATTCACTGATGTCCAACAGTTTTCATTTTTCCCTCACAACTCACTGTTATTTTTAGAAAATGAAGGACTGCATATAAAAGAACTAAATTTAATATAATTGTATTGCTATTCGTACTGAGACTATAGGTGTTGACCTCCATGCTTTCAGAATTAAGCAGAAAACTTAAAGATATAATCTATAAATGAAACATTTTCTAAGTATATGCAGTGTTTCTGTGTCAAAATTCATAATATGTGAAAAAGTCTAAGATACAGCCACAGGTTATATATATGAATTGATGGGATAGTACAGATGAAATTAGAAAAGATCTGTAAAATCTAGCTTTATGATAACTACCTTTGATGTAAACAAAACCTTGAGGGTTACTGAGGTCATAAAACTATACCCTAAATCATAGGGTTTTAAAAAAAAATAAAGCAAACATACTTAATATGCACATCGTTTATTCTCTTTTCAAAAGCAATATGAGATACAGGCCCTAAATGTATACACTATTGTGTAACTTGTTTCATTTGTTTTCCTTCCTATTTGTTCTTTTCAGATATACATGGCAGTGAAGTATAGTTTGACATATTAGACTCACATGGTGCATAACTTAGTTCTAGCTAAGGTTCCATTCTTGCGGTTGTACATGATGAGGAGTTTCACTCGTCATGTATTTATATATGAGCACAGGACGGTTATGTCTAGCTCATTCTATTGTCTCTCCTATTCCCATTCCTCCTCCCTTCCTTTCATTCCCCTTTGTATAATCCAATAAATTTCTATTCTTTCCTTCCCCTGCTACTTACTGTCTATTAGCATACCCATATCAGAGAGGACATTCGGCCTTTGGTTTTTGGGGTTTGGCTTATTTACTTTCAGTGACTTGTTTTAGAGAACAAATTTCAAAAATGATAAGCCACCCTGTAGGTACCCAGTGCTAATTTACAAAACAATACCCATTTCTAAAATGTACAATTCACTGTAACCACCCCATATTTTAAAAATTGTGGAACTTCTCTTTTCATTTGTATTGATTATAAAAATAATGGGTTTCATTGTGGCATAAAAGTGTGGAATTTCTAAAACAAATGTCTGCGAGATGCTACCTCTTTCTAGATTGGTCAATAATGTTTGTATGATTATGATGACAACTCTAAATAATTCTGGCCTTAAATATGACTGAAAAGGAATGTTTATACCTATACATTCCAAGAAAAATAAAGTCCTAGAAATTACCATAATTAATATCTTGGGTTTTAAACTTACCATTTCTGTTATAAATTATTTTAAATGATTTATACTTTTTTTTAGAAAAAGAAATCTACAATTCCAAAACTGTAATTAAATCTGCGCAGTTTGGCATTGAGAAAATGAATGTCATTCCTCTTGTGTTTGGTAATGTAAATTCTTCTTAATAGTCTTTACTCAGTATATGCTAAGGCCATCATTCTTACTGAGATCATCCTGCAATATGTGAAAGGAAAACAGTATATCCCTTATCAGATAATCCTAAATTTGGACACCAATCTATTCTTAGGAATAAAGGTCCTACAATGAGTGAGCCCAAATTTAGTAACTTTTCTGATATCACTAGCTTAACGCTAAAATGTTATAAAAGAATAAATACTTCACAAGGTCCTTTTTTTTTTTTTTTTTTGGAAAGCTAACTTTATTGTACCTGATAAGAATTTCTCAGATTGCACACTGTTGATTAAATAGACTTCAATAGATAATGCTTTTTGCCTCTAACAAACAATTACAAAAAAGTATAATATTTTATCCTCTTTATTCTTTCTTTTTCAAGCATGATATAGAGACAGAAGATAGTTTGGTAATGAAAAAGTATTTCCTCTACCTAGGCTTAGAAGCCTAGAAGTTCCCACTGTTTAATGTAGGTATGACCTAAGGGTCCTGAAACAAGGGGCACAATTTCAGCTTCCCCCAAAAGGCCTTGTTTACAATTGTTGATCATTAGAGCCAATTCCCCCAGTTTGACTGACTACTGGGATCCACATGTCAAAGGGACAAATAAGTGGGCGTCACCAGTAAGCCCCAGAATCCAGGGTTGCTCAAAAAACCCTCAGCACCAGGCCCTGGCTCCAGATCAGCTATTCCAATCCGGAGCTTCATACTACATAGAAGACAGGTAAAAGCACCTCGTCACTTGAAGGCTTGGTGCAGAGCTGCTTGTCCAGATCCCAGTGAAACCAAAAACCCCTTCATACCTACCCACACCTCCCGCATTCACAAAAGGAGTATAATGTGAGGGCACTGTAGTGGACTGATCTTGTTTTACAGATGGAGGCCCCGGCCCACAGACCACCAGGGCTGGTATGGCAGACCTCCTCCCCATACACACTCATTGCCCAAAGCTTCTTTACTGGCAAAAACCCTTGTGGAAAATGTCTTTGAGGCTTTTTTTCTTTTGGGGGAGTGAGGGAGGTGTACTAGGGATTGAACTCAGGGGCATTTTACCACTGAGACCTGTAACCCCAGTCCTTTTCATTTTGGGGGGACAGGGTCTTGCTAAGTTGCTGAGAGTCTTCTAAGTTACCAGGGCTGGCCTCAAACTTGCAGTCCTCCTGCCTCAACTTCATGAGATGCTGGGATCACAGCATATGCCACTGTATCCAACCCTTTCAAGGCATTTTTTGAAAGAAGCTCTTTTTGGAAATTTTTTTCATTTAAAAAATTTTAAATTAACATACCATAAATTGAACTCTTTAATTTTGTATGCACTTCTCTGAATTGTAGCACTTGTGTGGATTCATGTATCTACCAACATAATGAGGACACAGCAGGTTCCATTCTTCCCTTTTGTAATCAAAACTTCACCCTTCCCCCACCTCTCCTAAACACTCATTTGTCCTATATTTGCCTTTTCCAGAATGTCATGTAAATAGACTCATACAGGGCATAACCTGGAGATTACCTTCTTTCACTCAGCATAATGTTTTTGTGGTCAATCCATGTTATGTTTTATGGTATTTACTATGGATGTACGGGTTTGCTTTATGTTTGCCCACTGAAGGATGTTTGGGTCATTCCAGGCTTGGGCAATTATGAATGAACTTGATGTTAACAAAAAAGAAGTATTTCCTCTAAGTAAACATCAAGATTATTCAACTCAATAGACTAATTTTCTGGTCAAAATTAATGATAACTATGATAATAACCTTGAATAGCATATATTTCTTCTATTAAGCTGGGAAAATACAAATAGGTCCTCATCCATCATTTCTGATTACATTGTTTGAAAGTTTATTTTAAAGAAGGAAAAAATTGTAGAAAAGAGCTATGCTTATTATTGCTTTAGAAACAGTATAGACCAATCTTTAAAACAATTCTATAACTTTTGGGAAAAAGACACTTCAAATTTTAAAAATGTTTAATTAAATAATTCTTCAGAAAAACCCCTCTTAGGTTAGTATTGCATTGTTGTAAACCATACTTGACAGTACTGAACTTGTAGGTCATTACACAAACCCATAATGCTAAATGGAGTTGGGCAGATTTATTTTCTTCAAGCAACTGACCTTCTAGGCCACTGTGAGCTTTTATCAGGGATATTACCTTTCTGAAGTGAGAACACTTGACATCCAGAATGACTGGTTCTGTGAAGCAGGGAAGAGGTGCTCAGGGCAGAGAAGAATAACACAACTGTCTCAACATGGTTGTGGCTGCAATGTGGTGATGTAACAAGGATTTTTCATCCATAGTTCATTACAAAAGAGGACATAAAGCCACTATCTCTATGTCTATCCTCATTGTCAGATTATGCTGTCATCACCAAGGGTCTTGGCCACTTCACAGGGTGTGCTGGTGGCAGGCCCCCCTCTGTCAAGTCTCATTGTATCTTGTCAAATTGAACTGGAAACTAGGCTTCGGATACCATCCCCTCTACCACTGGCCTACCTTATGTTTACACAGGGCATTCCAGTTGTAACTGTGCTATACCTAAAGAAAATATATGTCCTTATTTGCCCAGGACAGTCCTGGTTTATGCATGCTGCCTCAGTCTAATTAACAAAGCCTCCCTCCATTAGTCTCAAAACTTTCCTAGTTTAGATGATATAATTATATAGTCATTCTAACAGTAACAAGCATTGACTCTTCAGGTCATGAAACCCAAGAATCTTTTCAGAAAAATGGTCATGGTTTTTATATAACAGATAAGAATACTGAAGACATAAGAGAGGTCCTCATTGCTGAGTTGAGTAACAACCTGAAAGAGAGCTACCAGTTTTTTTTTTTCAAGGACTCTTTCCTCACTATATATTAAGTTCACAGAGTCTGGGCCTGAGTGCTTCAGGAACTGCCACTCAGGAAATAATATTACTGTCCTGGCATCTTGTAGTTTATTCAAAATATATTTACTGTTCATTAGGTGTAGATTAGAGATTGTCCCAGTTTTTCTTATTAGTCAAGTGGGAGAGTAGGTTTGCGTGATGTGGTGTGCACATGTGTGATTGGCCACATTGTTAAGGGCCAAAAGAATCTCTTCAGTCCGTCCATGCTTAGAGAAACCCTACCTGCTATCATGATTCTCCAGGGTCACATAGTAGACGGAGGAGCTCCCAGATCTCCTGGCAGCTGCTCTGACTCCTGACCTAGGCACCTGATTTCTGGATCTAGCCCTTAGGAACTGTGCTAATCCTGCTCCACCTCCAGTTTAACATATTTTCACACCAGAAATTTTCAAGTACACAGTTAGGTCCCAGATGTGCAGAACCTTAGATGACAAAAGTTTTATAATCATAGAATCTTGCTTCTTTCCCAAGTTTTGCTTTTTTTTCCTTCACTTTTAGAAATTTGGGTGTTCAAACTATTTATGAATAGATTGAATGTGGAGAACCTTCAGTAAACTATCAGAGAAGTTAATGAGGGAAAGAAGCCCTGGCAAAATGATGAATGAGGGCTTTGTGTCACAAGTCTGTCCTTAACAGATAAGACACCTGATGTCCATTTAGGGACAGAATACCTTGAACCATGTTTCTAGTTGCCTTGCCATTGATTTTATACATTTGAAGTTATAACAGTTCTTCCCATGATGGACTAAGTTTTGATATACAATACCAGATGTGTTTGGTGCTTGTCTCATTTCATTATATGATAAGCTCTTCCATTTCTTTGATTCTAAGAATACTTGAAATACTTCAAAGAGAAAAATTTAATGAAGTTTATAAGTAGTATTAAGCAGTGTTTGAAATCAATAAAAAGTCAGGCATGAGGCCAGGCACGGTGGCATATGCCTGTAATCCCAGTGAGGCAGGAGGATCACGAGTTCAAAGCTAGCCCTAAGCAACTCAGTGAGACTCTGTCTCCAAATAAAATACAAAATAGGACTGGGAATGTGGCTCAGTGGCCAAGTGCTCCTGAGTTCAATCCCCGGTTCAAAAAAAAAAAAAAAGTCAGTCATGGTGATACACACCTGTAATCCCAGTAATTTGGGAGGCTGAGGCAGGAGGATTACGGGTTTGAGATCAGCCTCAGCAATACGTTGAGATCCTGTTTTAAGAAAAGGGGACTGCAGATGGTGCTCAGTGGTAAAGTTCCTCTGGGTTGAATCCCAAGTACAAGAAAAAAAATACAAAATTTTTATAAATTCTATTCAGAAATAAATTTAGGTTCACAAAATCTTACCAAAAATCCAGTGTTCCTGAACGCCCTTAACCCAGCTTCTCCCAAAGATAACATCGTATTTAACCACATTTCATTATCAGATACGGGAAATTATTACCATACTCTTGACTACTAGAATTTATTTGATGTCAATAGTTTTAACATACATTTTGTTTTGTTTTTAAGTTTAGAAACATTTTATGATATATAAATTTATGTAACCACAACAATCAAGAATATAGTCACATCAACAGTCCCCTCCATGCTACTTTTTTATAGTTGCACACTTCCCCAACTTCTTTTTATTTTTTGAGTACAGTGAAGGTAGTGAGGATGGAACCCAGGGCCTCACACGTACTAGATGAGTACAGTAGCACTGAACTATATCTCAGCCCTTTATGATTTGAGACATGGCCTTGCTAAGTTGCCCAGACTGGGCCTCAAAACTTGTGATCCAGCCAATTTGGTATCTTGAATAGTTGGCACTAGAGGGATATGCCATCTTGCTTGACTTCCAACCCTCACCCTTGTGATAAGATTTGTTCATATCTATAATTTTTTCATTTGTGAAATGTTATGCAAATGAAACTGTACATCATATACCTTTTTGAGATTTGAGTGTTTGGCCTTAAGCAAATTATCCTAAATCCCATCCTGGTGGTTCTTTTTGCTGGTGAGGAATAATGTGTGATATGGATATACAACAGTTTGTTCATCTGTTTGCCCACTAAGGACATTAGGGGTTTTGTCAGATTTTTTGCTATTACAAATAAAGATGTTACAAACATTCTTGTACCAAGAAAAAAAAAAAGAATTTCGGGTGTTTACTATCATGCTTTAAAACAATTGAAAGGAAAAAGCAAATATTAAACACTAATTCAGTTATTTTGGATTTGCCTAGAAGATTTCTTTAATTTGCTGATATTTTAGAGTTAATATTATTTCACAATTAAAAATAATTTCAAAAATAATAGCATAGCTTAAAAGAAGGAGTAAAAAATTAATTTATTATGAAACAAGTAGATGCATTTGAAAAGAAAAAGCATTTAATTACATCTTAGTATATTTGCAGTGATTCATGATGGCTATTTACATCAAATGATTTTTTAAATATTAAATATTAAATCCATTTAAATGCAATAAGTTGTATGGAGAATTTTCATCTTTATTTCAGAGTCATGCTACTTTAAAATTCGTCATTAGAGCTAATAAGAAATTATATTGAAACTACTCTGTACATTTAAATGAAGCATAAATCAATTATTGAAGCAAGGAATTTTTTCATCATTATAATGATTATTGGAATAAATTTAGTTCTTCAATGCTGCCTAATGATATCTTCAATAACAAAAATTTGCATAGACTTAATTTTTACTAGGAACTCTTTAAATGTACTTATAATATCTTTTTTTTTTTTCAGGAAAAAACTGTTTTAAAGAATTCTTATGCAGTATTACAATGCTTTAAATGCCAGATTCAGTTATCCTCAATACCCTGGAAATGAAAATTAGATTCAGAATCAATATACTGTACTATCCATTTAACATCTAGTACACTGAACACTAACAACATTTATGAAAGAGTAACAAACTCAGAAAGGTTAAGCTGGTAAAAGCCAATCAATATACCAAGCCAGTGTTATCAAACTGGAATTTGTATGTCAGTGACTTCCTTAGGTGTGATCCAACTAGTTTGCTTCTGGAAAAATACCCTTTGGAATTTCTTTTGGAATTCACATGAAAATCCCTTTAGTCAGGCATGAAACACAGACACTTGCTGGTTATATCATGCATTTTGAGCTTCTCACTTTCCATGAAGAGGAAAACAGGGCAAATACAAAAATCTATTGACTACTTTGCTATTTAATTCCCTCTGTGAATATATAGAATTATGTAATCATCATTATTTTTATTATTACTGCTATTGTGTACTATGTAGCAAGAATTGGGGAAGATCTTCCAATATGCATCATTTTTTTCAATCCTCACCACAATCTTCTTCATCTTCCTCCTTACTATAGAAAAATGTGTCATAGTGTGATCTTCAGCATTCCCAGGGTCTCTGAATCAACAGGAAAATAAATTTGATAGTGGTTTGTCATTATTTTACAGAGAGATTATCTAATCAATATAAAAGTGACTCTAAAATGCTCTGAGCATTACTCTACTCATAAAAGTTTTAAAATACACCAAAATAATAATAGTTTGCTAAATGTCATTATATATTCTGTCACTTCTTAGTTCAGACATTAAAAAATAGTATAAGTGGTGTTAATAGTTGTCCATTAGAAGGTGACATGGTCACCTCAGGGGCTAAATCACTGCACACAATCTAGATCTGTAATCTTTTCCTCTGAGACTGGAATATTGATACCTTTATGTAACTGATCAGTTATGAAATGAGTTACCAATAATAACTAGCAAAAAAAATGCTTGAAGATGGATGGATGGAATAAGAAAGAAGGAAGGAAGCCAGAAAGAGAAATAGATTTCAATTTGTCTCTTTACCATTTTCATGTAAATATTTGTCACTTTGGTATTTTCATGTAAATATGCTTTCTTAAAGTGAGAAAAGGGAGGAGTTTCAACTAACTCAATGAACTAACTCATTGGAAGTATATCAATGACGTTGATGTCATGTTATGTATATTTTTTGCATCAGGAAAAACACTCATGACACCTGTTCAAGAAAGATGAAATCAGAGTAAAAAGTTTTCTGCTTCCATGTGGAGAACCAGCAAACTCATTCATGTGTACTCAGAAACAAGAAAACTAAATTAAAGGATACAGATAAAGACATATGTTATTCAACATGATGTATTATTTAGAGATATCATGATTTAGATTTCATATTATTGCTTTTATTGACTTTGACTTGTGAAAACTAAAATGACCTGGTTTTTGGCATGTATAGAAAATTTTCTACGCTCCTAAGAAATCCAATTTATGAACCAACATTAATCTTTATGAAAATATTTATATTGATGGGAATAAATCTGGATAATATCAAAGAGAATAGTGTATATTGTGCAGAAATAATCTTTTCTTCTTTTGCTAGGAAGTACATGATTATACTTAAAGTTCTACAGATGTGTGTAAGTATAGAAATGTTCAATGACCTTAGATGCATCATAGTTCACTCAGCTGTCAACGCGTAAGTAAAAATAAACTTTAAAAGAAGTCAAGGGGACGCAAGAAAGTAAACACTAGGTGTCATTCCTTTTTTCACTTAGAACCTGGTGAAACTAGCCCAGTTTAGTACCCTGGGACATGAAACAAGACGCAAGAGCACCAGGGCAGACATCAGAAGGTTAGAGTTCAAGCCAGGTTCTGTTGCTTATTAGCTGAGCAGCCTTTATGACTCCTCTGATTTTTTTTGGTTCTCACTTTTATCATCTGTTACAATGGTTTGTCCATTAAGGTTAAATTAATATACTTACAGTGCTAAAATTATTGATGCTTAAAATTGTTGAAACTTAAGATTCTTAAGTTTTTTGTTTTGTTTTGTTTTTTGTTATTTCAAGTTCTTCCTTGCACTGAGCTCCCTAGGTGTCCTTGTTCTGTCCACCCTTTGTTTAGCATACCATTGTGATGCAAGAGCAGAGTTTTAAGGAATTTTATGAACCTATATATCCCAAACCTTCAAAGGCAGATTAAAACTGCAATTTTCACCATAATAGAGTAGAATCGCTATGGATAATAGATTCACAGAAGTCCTTGTGTGTTAATTCTCTCTCCCTCCCAGATGTAAGGAACTTCAGCCAGGTCCGTTTTCAGAATTATGATCCCACCCCTTGTGAACTTGGTAACAGTGGCAACTTAAACCCTCAGAGTTTAATGAGCTAACGAGTCTGAAAATGTCTACTATAGTGTCTGGTAGATCCCTGATTTTCTTCTTTTCCAGTGGAATTGTCACTTTTATTGTCATCTCAAGAACCTGTTCAAATTTATAATGTTAGTATCCCACCATGAGAAAACAAACCAAAAAAAAAAAAACCATATCAAACAAATCTCCAAAACTTACATATAGATTTTCTAACCAAGCGCAGATAGAGTATTTTATATTATCTATTGATTGTATCATAACACAAACATAAGTATAAAAACCATTGTCTAAAACCAGGCCTGTACTTAGCTTCCAACAGTGACCTTAAACAGTATGTTTAAAGCCTGGTGACTCACCAGCTGTTTTTCTCAAAAAGACAGATTTCGTTCCCTTCTATGAATATTACCCATTGTCTGTCTAAGCATTTTTAAAATGTTTGTATCTTCCCAGATTTTGATAATGTCGTTAGGAACCACATTTCTAAAGTTTTTTTAATCTATCAGTTTGTCACATATTTATTTGGTGTAAATTTAATCTTCTAAATTAATCTCTTAAATCATCAAATGTTTTCTTCTGGTTCTATTCCAAGGTTTGTCCATGTTTCCTAAATTTGTCAAACCTTGGACATCAATTCTACTACCAGTACTAAACAGAATATTTTGAACTCTAGCCCTGATAAAGATAATAATATAGTAAGTAACAAGTACAAATAAACTTGAAAAAATGTTAAGTTTGATAGACAATAATGATTTCATACTTACAACTTAACTGGCTTGGTGGAGATAGAAACTGTGATACATTTAACATTTTAGTTATCTGAAGATCAAGTGATTTATGTGGATTGATTATCTTAGAAAGGGAATTAATGGTAAAAATGGAATTTTGTCTCCCAGACAATTTTACTGTAAGCCATGGTATGTTAGTTGATTTTTTGGTTATGATAATTTTAAAAAGTAATGTATTATTACTGGAACCAAAACTTCAACATCCTTGTATTTTGAAAGATGTCTCATGAGAATATAGTGTAGCTAAATGCATTGTGCACATAGTAAATGGGCTGCTTCTCTTTCCTTCTCATCCTTCAATTTATGGTTGTGATTGTAATTTTCTTATTTATCATTCAACCTCACCTGTACTTATAATCCCCATTCTCTCAGCTTGGGATATTCTCCACTTAGCAAGTTTTCATGCCTGGTAACAGTCAACAACAATGTGTATCATTTGCTCCCATGGAGTATTGTTTATAAATAAAGAAAACTTCAAGGATCAAGTTGTCAAAAGATCATTACAAGTATGTAGTGAGAAAGAATAAGAGTTCCCCTTTCTGATATCCAAAGACAGAAAGAAGGGAATACAAAAGATGTCTATGAAAGAAATATACTATACTTGGAAATGTGATTTTCAGCAAATCTTCCATTCCTATGACTGTTTCTGTATTTTTAAATACTGATAGACTTTATAAAATTATTCTCAGAGACAGCCTGATGGGAAATATTTTTTGTTTTTCATATTCAAGCAGGAATGGTACTTTCCTCCCACAGAACATAACCATCATTATCTTCTCAATACTCAAATACATAACAAATTTCACTGGGTCCATTACACAGATGGAGAAAGTAAAATATTAAAGACATAACTAGTTCAAGCTCAAGTGTAATTCCCTAGTTTATGAAACAAATATTTTGGACAAAGCTTTTTTGATGTGGCATATTGTCATATCAGACTGTTTTGACAGGAAAGGAAGCACGTCTATTTCAAATGATTGCCATAATCAAACCTACTAGAAATGCTTTGTCAGCAATGAAAAAAATTTTGTATTTAAATTAAGTTATAAAACCAGGAAATTGTGAGCTGAAAGGGACCATAGAGATGATGTAATCTATCTCCTCATTTTTCAAATGCGGAAACCAATTGCCAAAAGTGTGATGAAAATTCCCCAAGGTGATGTCATCAATCTGTGTGGGTTTGTGACAACAGTCAAGTCTTCTTACTCCCAAGTTCATTGCGTATTCACCTCCTGTCCTGTCCTTTGTATTCCTGAGGATGTTTAAAATTAAAAGCAAATTTAGACCCTGAATGGACCTAACAGATCCTTTTATCCAGTCACGGATCTGTCATCCCTCGATGTAACCTTTGCTTTCTTACTTCGTATTTGTCTTTGTCCCTTGCCTGGAAATGTCTGTTTTCCCTTCTCCATCTAAAAAAGTCCTCTTTGTTCTCAGATGACCACCTCACATATTATTTTGACATCCTTCACCAATTTCATCCATCGATCACTTGTTACCCTATGTCTCTTATAATGATTTATAGTGTGGTGAATCACTTATGTGCTCATACCGCTAAATTTAAGGAGCAAATTTAAGGACCACGCTCACATGTTTGAATGTTTGTAGGTTGCAAATAAAGGAAGCATATTCAAACATAATCGGCAAAAGGGTTTTGTTTTGTTTTGCTTTAAGATCTGGGATTATCTCTCACAGTACAGGCAGGAATGCAGCCCATTCTCAGTAACCGACTACGTGCAAGATTGGAGCATGAAAAGGAACCCAAGAAGATCTCTCTCTTTTTCTCTCATTCCTGGCCTCCCCCTCCTTCCATCCCCCACCCCAACTTTACTTTTTCTTTCTACTACAGAGCAGCTATCTCTATTTCTCTATCCACAAATTTGAAAATGGACAGCACTGGTATCTCTTTAGTTGATGTCTTCTCTACTTAAGAATACACCAGATAGAATTGGATTCTCTTAGTCTCAAATGCAAATTGCCCCAGCCTGGGCAGGTGCTCACTTCTCTACTTAAGTCACCTCTGCCCAGGGGACAAAATCACATCAGCATGGCTGATGTCACTGTAACTTTAGAGATAGCAGAGAAGGATGTCTCTGGAAAAGGGACCAGAGCAGAGACTAGGCAGATCAAATTGGATTCTAAGTTCATTCTCATCAGTGTATTCGTGCTTCCCTTGACTAACATGTACATTACCAACATACTAATGAACCTTGAGCCTGAGGCCATAATGGACCAAATGCTTTGAATGAGTTGCTTTAAAATATTTTACCTGAACTTGTGATTTTATGTATTAGTAAACTGAAAACTGCAGAGAATGACTCATCACAGAAATAGTAACAAAGGAGAATCCAGATCTCCCTAATATTAGTCTCAGGTTTTTATTTACATGTTTTAAGTATTTATTTTGTACCAGGTAACTCACCAAGTGCTTTACCAACTTTAGCTCATCTAATCCTCATTAAAATACTATGGGAAGTACTATTATTATGCAAAAATTTTGAGACTTTGAAATTAAATAACATGTGGATCAAGCCAGGACTCATCTAAACCACCATTGCACAATAAAATAAAAGATGAGCTACATATGTGATTTTTCTATTTTATTTTATTCACTTTTTTAAAGTAAAAAATAAACAGGTGAAATTTTCATTTTTAACAGTACATTTTCTTTAATCCAATAAGTGTAAAATATTATTTAGCACGCATTTAATGAAAATTTATTATATCACATTATTTTCTTTGAACTAAGTATTTGCTTATAGCACATCTCAATTTAAACAGGTCACATTTCATCTCAATAGCCCCATCTGGCTGGTAGTTACCATATTGGACCAAACAGTTCTAAATGATTTTGTTCAGCTGCTCATCAAAACTAGTTGAAAACATGAGTTTTGATGTTACACTGGAACAAATTATTAATCAGCTTTTATTATATGTAGCCCTTCCCTGATAGCACATCTAATATTGCACAGCTCCGAGCTTCCAAGGAAGCTCTGACTAACTTGTAATCTCATGCCTTCACCTCCAGTGAACTACTTTCAGTGCTACAATAGGCACAATGGAAGGTCACCTGAAACAAACTCCAACCTAGGGCTCAGACAGTTTTAACCTTTACAGTAGGAGTGCCCATCACAAGAGAAGCTGCAGTGAAGTCTGGTCTATGCTTAACACCGCCGTATCCAAGCAATCAGTTGAGTATAAAAAACACAGGTAGTTCAAAACACTTTCTTTCTGATACTATGCTCCTTTCACCAGATAATAAACAGGATATTTTAACTCAGATGGCTTTCCAAGTTTGGGTGCAGACTATTAGCAAGAATGTTGTGACCCATTTAGAGGAAGGGGGAGGGGTCCAGTGTTAAGCATATGTTGAGCATCCATCTCTGCCTCATTTCTCAGGCTATGGGCAGCAATTAACATCACCAGCTGACGATGCTCGTCCTCTTTTCAACACCGTTTTCAACACTGGGAAACACTCTACATAATGAGAAGAATCAGGAAGGTTGTTGAGAAGCCTTCTAATTTTAAGAATATATAAGGTGAAAAGTGAGGAAAGATAATTATGTGATCCACATCTAGAAGTAATGAAAAATCACCAGTTCATAAATTCCATGAGCTCATAGTTCTGCATTATCTGATTGCTATACATTTCTTAAACATGTAATTAATATAAATATGAGTACTTTGCTTTATTGATGAGAAAATTTAAAAGAGATTGAAAACAATTCTAAGATTACGACATTCAAGAATTAAGTACCATATCTATTATTGACCTACCTTTTGGAAATATTGTGTTTTTGTAAGCTCCCTTCTTATACATATTCCCATAATATAATCAGGAGTTCAGAACAATCTACACTTAAATATGTTAATAAGAAGATATATTAAAATGAATACATTTGCATCACACTCTAATATCCATAATCTATTTTCTTCTACATAGAGTAGCACTCATTTGCAAATTCAACATATTAATCATAAAGACATTTGTTTTTCCGATTTGTTAAGTTTTTGTCACATGCTTTTGTCACTGACCACATTATAGAACAAATGAGAAGAATTTAAAACAATAAAGACAGGATCTGCCTTGAAGAAATATATAATTTAAATTCTTTCTTGGGGAGACAACACAAATAAGATAAATTACTGCATGACTCCAGTAATTGCCAAAGAAAGTAGGAAAGAGGCTACCAGAAAGAACCATGCTAATTGATTGATAAAGGAAGATAATAAATCTGAGAGAGCTACTGGGTGAGGTCTAAGCCCAAGCAAAGTATGGGAATACATTTTTAAAAATAATCTTGGGGGATAGCATTAAAAGGAAAATTATCAGATGACATGTAGAGAAGATTTTATGTCAAAGGGAGACGTGCACTCCCTCGTTCATTGCAGCACCATTCACAATAGCCAAGAGATGGAATCAACTGAGTGTCCATAATCAGAGGAATGGATAAAGAAAATGTGGTCTATATACATCATGGAATACTATTCAGTCATAAAATTGGACAAAATCCTGTCACTTGAGGGAACATGAGAGGACCTGAAATTCTTATTAGTGAAATATCCAGGCACAGAAAAACAAACACCTATGACTCCATTTGTATAAGCAATCTAAAAATGCTTCGGATTAAAGAAGTAAAGAAAGAATAGCACGTACTGAGGAGGGAGAGGGGAGAGACATCCGTAAATGCTATAAAATCATAGCCAGATAGGAAGAATAAGTTCTGGTGTTCTATTATGCAGAAGGACAATCATAGGAAATGATAATATATCATATGCTTCAAAATAGCTATACAGAGAGGATTGTGAATGTTCTCATCACAGAAAATGATAAATGTTTGAGTGGTGAAAAAGCTAAATATCCTTACTTGATCAATATGCAATGTATATGTGGACTGAAATATCACACCATCCCCTATCTAGATAAGCAATTATTATCTGCCAATATAAAAATGTTTTTAAAACTTAGGTTACAAGACAAGTAATTGAATTCAAGTGTTGAAAATAGAAAGGGATGAGAATCTTCAAAACAGCTTCGAGACACTAGAACCTTTGTAAGTCTTGAATAAATGTATCCTGTTATAACAATAGATGTGGGAAATGGTGAGGATATTCACAAGAAGCCAATGAATAATATCAACATAGACACTGTGGCTAGAAGGCCTCGGGTGTTATATAGGCGACAAGTTTGAGACTAAAAACTGACTAGAGTCAAAAAGCAAGATAAAAAAGAAGAGAAAAATAGAATTGTAAAAATATGATTGAGGCAAGGCAGAAAAAAATCTACAAAAATAGAACAATATTTTTGAGAAACAACTGTAAAAAGTAACTACAGAGCACGGTGACTTCATTACAAAGAATCAATGATGATACTTTTCACTCTTTTTTATAGGAATCAGTGCAGACTCACATCACACTAGTCTGCTTCTTGAATGTGAACAAATGATAAAATTTCCTGTGTTCAGCCTTTCCTTGAGGGCAGGTAGGAGGGGCGATGGAGAGGAATGAAAGGGAAAGAGAGAAAATAAAACTGTTCTGGCCCACTCTATCTGTTGCTATACTCACTTTAAATACATTTGAATTTTTATTTTGTTTTTATTAGTGCATTATAATTATACATAATAATGAGGTTCATTGTGACATATTTGCTTATGCACATAAGCATAATTTTCTTCATTTCATTCCCAAGCACTTCCCCTTTCTCTCTCCTCTTCCCTCCCTCAATCCCCTTCTATTACCGCACTGGTCCTCCTTCTATCTACATATTTTTTAAACTGGTATATTATAATTATACATAAAGATGAGATGCATTGTGACCTAGTCATGCATGCGCATAGAACATATTTGATCAACTTCAGTCTGCAGTAATTATACTTCCTTCCCCACCTTCCTCTCTCTCAATCTCTAACTCTACTGTTCTCCCTTCTATGTTTGTAGGCTCTCCCTTCTTTATTTCTTGTTTTCTCCCCTCTCCACTCACACATATGAGAGAAAACCTCTAATCTTTGACTGAATCTGGCTTATTTCACTTAACATGATGTTCTTCAGTTCAACTCATTTATCAGCAAATGACATGATTTCATTCTTCTTTACAACCGAGTAGAACTCTATTGTATATGTGCTGCACCGTCCTAGTCTGCAACACTGACAAACTATGCAAAAAGGAAAACTCGGACTCTGTGTGCAGAGACCTGAGAAGAGATGGAGCACTTATCACATAGGAAGCTGCTTCTGTCTCTATTGGGTCTAACACTGTCTTTCATATGCTTGCAGTTAAGCTAGCCACACATCTTAAAGGTCAAGCCTTACATAAGCAGTTACTAGCCTATTTGGCAGATTATCAGTTAGTAACAGAAAGTAACGAGCAATTCTGTGAATCTAGGAGATGACAGGCTCACAAGCCACAGAAGAACTGTTTTACCAACAACAGAAGAACATCCTGTTCACAGAGCACAGGAAAAGGGGTATGGGGCCCCAGTTCCTGAGTGTCCTGAAGGGCACAGGCCATGTTGGTTTCCTTCCAGGGGGCAGAGCAGAGCCCTATTCCCTGAGTGGCCTGTCTGATGTGTCTGTCTACCGTCAGAATGCCACATAGGCCTCCTTCTAGGAGAAGGGGTTCACATATATGTACACCCGATTTTCTTTCTTTTTTTGTTGTTTTTTTATTTTTATTTTTTTAATTTTTATTTTTACAGACTGCATTTTGATTCATTGTATAAAAACAGGGTACAACTTTTCATTTCTATGGTTGTACACGATGTAGATTCACACCATTCATGTAATCATACATGTACATAGGGTAATAATGTCTGTCTCAGTCCACTATCTTTTCTTCTCCCATCCCCTCTCACCCCATTTTCCTCTGGGGTAAGAGGAACATCCAAAGTTCCTCTATTCTTCTCTTGCCCCCGACACTACTCCCTCCTTGTTATGTATCATCATCCATTTATCAGAGAAACATTTAGCTTTTGGTTTTTTGGGCTTGGCTTATTTCATTTAGCATGATTTTCTCCAACTCCACCCATTTACCAGCAAATGCCATAATTTTATTCTTCTTTATGACTGAGTAACATTTCATTGTGTAAATGTACCACAGATTCTTTATTCATTCACCAACTGAAGGGCATCTAGTTTGGTTCTACAGTCTAGCTATCGTGAATTGAGCAGCTATGAACATTGATGTGGCTGTGTCACTGTACTATGCTAATTTTAAGTCCTTTGGGTATAAACCAAGGAGTGGGATATCTTTGTCAAATGGTTGGTCCATTCCAAGTTTTCTGAGGAATCTCCATACTTCTTTCCAGAGTGGCTGCACCAATTTGCAACTCCATCAGCAATGTATGAGTGTGCCTTTTTCCCCACATCCACGCCTTGTGTTCTTGATAATAGTCATTCTAATTGGAGTTAGATGAAATCTTAGGGTGGTTTTAATTTGCATTTATCTAATTACTAGAGATGATGAGAACTTTTTCATAGATTTGTTGATCACCTGTATATCATCTTCTGTGAAGTGTCTGCCCAGTTCCTTAGCCCATTTATTGATTGGGTTCTTTGTAGTTTTGGTGTAAAGTTTTGTAAGTTCTTTATAAATTTTGGAGATTAGTGCTCTGTCTGAAGCGTGTGTGTAAAAGATTTTCTCCCACTCTGTAGAATCTCTTTTCACATTATTGTTTCCTCTGCTGTGAAAAAGCTTTTTAGTTTGAATCCATCCCATTTATTGATTTTTGCTTTGATTTCTTGCACTCTGGGGATCTAATTAAGGAAGTCTAGTCCTAAGACAACATGATGAAGATTTGGGCGTACTTTTTCTTCTATTTGGTAAAGGGTCTCAGGTCTAATTCCTAGATCCTTGATCCACTTTGAGTTGAGTTTTGTGCAGGGTGAGAGATAGGGGTTTAATATCATTTTGCTGCATATGGATTTCCAGTTTTCCCAGCACCTTTTGTTGAAGAGGTTATCTTTTCTCTATTGTATGTTTTTGGCTCCTTTGTCAAGTATGAGAAACCTGTATTTATGTGGGTTTGTCTCTGTGTCTTCTATTCTGTAGCATTGGTCTATCTGTATGTTTTG
The DNA here is from genome assembly GCA_020662805.1 of Glaucomys volans. Lineage (NCBI taxonomy): Eukaryota > Metazoa > Chordata > Mammalia > Rodentia > Sciuridae > Glaucomys > Glaucomys volans. Next base: position 879,126 of record JAJEJO010000135.1, read on the forward strand.
GTGCCAATACCATTTTTGTTACTATTGCTCTGTAGTACAATTTAAGTTCTGGTATTGTGATACCTCCTGCTTCACTCTACCTGCTCAGGATTGCTTTGGCTATTCGAGGTCTCTTATTTTTCCAGATGAATTTCAAGATTACTTTCTCTATTTCTATGAGGAATGTCATTGGAATTTTAATTGGAATTGCATTGAATCTGTATAGCACCTTTGGTAATATGGCCATTTTGACAATATTTATTCTGCCTATCCAAGAACATGGTAGATCTTTCCATCTTCTAAGGTTTTTGTTCATTTCTTTTTTAGCAATCTGTAGTTTTCATTGTAGAGAGAGGTCTTTCACCTCTCTTGTTAGATAAATTCCAAAGTATTTTTTTAAGGCCGTTATGAATGGAGTGGTTTCCCTAATTTCTCTTTCAGAGGATTCATCACTTATGAATAGAAATGCATTAGATTTATGCATATTGATTTTATATCCTGCTATTTTGCTGAATTCATTTATTCTAGAAGTTTTTTTGTGGAATTTTTTTGGATCCTCTAAATATAGAATCATGTCATTGGCAAATAGTAAAACTTAAGTTCTTCTTTTCCTATTCCTATCACTTTGATTTCTTTGGTCTATCTGATTGCTCTGGCTAAAGTTTCAAGGATGATGTTTAATAGAAGTGGTGAAAGAGGGCATCCCTGCCTTGTTTCAGTTTTCAGAGGGAATGCTTTCAGTATGTCTACAATTAGAATGACGTTGGCCTGGGGCTTAGCATAGATAACTTTTACAATGTTGAGGAACGTTCCTACTATCCCTACATTTTTTTTTTAGTGTTTTGAGCATGAAGGGGTCTTCTATTTTGTCAAATGCTTTCTCTGAATCTACTGAAATAATCATATAATTCTTCTTTTTTTTTTTTTTTTTTTTTTTTTTTTTTTTGGTGCTGGGGTTTGAACCCAGGGCCTTGTGCTTGTGAGGCAAGCACTCTACCAACTGAGCTATATCCCCAGCCCCATGATTCTTAACTTTAAGTCTATTGATGTGGTGAATTACATTTATAGATTTCCAGATGTTGAACCAACCTTGCATCCCTGGGATAAACCCCACTTGATTATGGTGCACTATCTTCTTAATATGTTTTTGTATGAGATTTGCCAGAATTTTGTTAAGGATTTTTGCATCTATATTCAACAGAGATATTGTTCTAAAGTTTTCTTTCTTTGATGCATCTTTGTCTGGTTTTGGTATCAGAGTGATACTAGCTTCATAGAACGAATTTGGAAGGGTTCCCTCCTTTTCTATTTCATGGAATACTTTGAGAAGTATTGGTATAAGTTCTTCTTTGAAGGTCGTGTAGAACTCAGCTGAGAATCCATCTGGTCCTAGGCTTTTCTTGGTTGGTAGGCTTTTGATGGCTTCTTTTATTTCACTGCTTGAAACTGATCTGTTTAAACTGTGTATGTCCTCCTGGTTCAGTTTGGGAGGATCATATGTCTCTACAAATTTGTCAATGTCTTTGAGATTTTCAATTTTGTTGGAGTATAGATTTTCAAAGTAGCTTCTAATTGTGTTATGTATTTCAATGGTGTCTGTCCTGATATTTCCTTTTTATCACAGATTTTAGTAACTTGAGTTTTCTCTCTCCTTCTATTTGTTAGTGTGGCTAAGGGTTTATCTATTCTGTTTACTTTTTTAAAGAGCCAACTTTTTGTATTGTCAATTTTTGAATTGTTTCTTTTGTTTCAATTTCATTGATTTCAACTCTGATTTTAATTATTTCCTGTCTTCTACTATTTTGGTGTTGTTCTATTCTTTTTCTAGGGCTTTGAGATGTAATGTTAGGTCATTGAGTTGTTGATTTTTTATTCTTTTCTTGAATGTGCTCCATGCAATGAATTTTCCTCTTAATACTGCTTTCATAGTGTCCCAGAGATTTTGATATGTTGTATCATCATTCTCATTTACCTCTAAATCTTTTATCTCCTCCCTGATGTTTTCTGCTATCCATGCTTCATTCAATAGCATATTATTTAGTCTCCAGGTGTTGGAGTTTGTTTCTATTTTATCATTGATTTGTAATTTAATTCCATTATTGCCTGATAGAATACAAGGTAGTATCTCAATTTTTTTTTTGTATTTACTAAGGGCTTCTTTATGGCATAACATGTGGTCTATTTTAGAGAAGGATTCATGTGCTGCTAAGAAGAAAGTGTATTCTTCATTGATGGATGGAATATTCTATATATGTCTGTTAAGTCTAAGTTATTGATTGTATTATTGAGTTGTATGGTTTGTTTAGTTTTTGTTTGGAAGATCTATGCAGTGGTGGTGACAGCAGTGTGTTAAAGTCACCCAAAATTATTGTGTTGTGGTTTATTTGGTTCCTGGATTGAGAAGGATTGACATACATGGATGCACTGTTGTTTGGGGCACAAATATTTACAATCGTTATGTCTTTCTGATTTATGGCTCCCTTAAGCAGTATGAAATGTCCTTCTTTATGCCTTCTGACTAACTTTAGCTTGAAGTCCACTTTATCTGATATAAGGATGGAAACTCCTACTTTTTTACTGAGCCCATGTGCGTGGTATGTTTTTCCTCATCCTTTCACCTTTATTCTGTGGATGTCTTTTTCTATGAGATGAAAGGCAGCATATTGTTAGGTCTTTCTTTTTAATCCAATCTGCCAGTCTATGTCTTTTGATTGATGAGTTTAGGCCATTAACATTCAGGGTTATTATTGAGATATGATTTGTATCCCAGTCATTTTGACTTATTTTTGTTTTTTAACTTGACTTGGTTTCTCCTTTGATTGGCTTTTCCTTTAGGGTAGTTCCTCCCGTTGCTGACTTACATTGTTGTTTTTCATTTCCTTCTCATGGAATATTTTGCCAAGAATGCCAAAATAGAATTTTGCCAATTTTGCCAAATAGAAAGCTCAGGCTTTCTATTTGTAAATTATTTTAACTTTTGTTTATCATGGAAGAATTTTATTTTGTCTTCCAATCTGAAGTTTAGTTTTGCTGAGTGTAAGATTTGTGGTTGTGAACCATGTTCTTTCAGAACTTGAAATAATGTTGTTCCAGGCCCTTTTAGCTTTTAGGGTCTGGACTGAAAACTCTGCTAATATTCTTATTGGTTCCCCCTACATGTAATCTGATGCTTTTCTCTCACAACCTTTAAAATTCTATCTTTATTTTGGATGTTAGGCATTTTCATTATAATAATTATAATATGTCTTGGTGTGGATCTATTGTAATTTTGTATTTGATGTTCTGTAAGCCTCTTGAAGTTGATTTTCCATTTCCTTCTTCAGGTGTGGGAAATTTTCTGGTATTATTTCATTGTTCATTCCTTTGGTTTGTATCTCTGTGCCTTCCTCAATTCTGATAATTCTTAAATTTGTTCTTTTCATGATATCTCATAGTTCTTGGAGGTTTTGTTCATGATTTCTTACCATTTTCTCTGTTTTGTCAAGTTTAATTTCAAGAGTAAATATTTTGTTTTCATTGTCTGATGTTCTGTCTTCCAAGTGATCTAGTTTGTTGGTGATACTTTCCATTGAGTTTTTTATTCGGTTTATTGCTTTCTTCATTTCAAGGATTTCTGGGTTTTTTTGTTTTCTTTCAGAATCTCTATCTCTTTGTTGAAATGATCTTTTGCTTTCTGCAGTTGAAAGGCAGGTGATGGGCAGTCAAGAGGCAGGCAAATGGGCAATTGGTGTATGATAGGCAGCAGTCAGTGAGCAATCTGCACTCAAAAAGTAGTCTGGTGATAGCGATGGACAAATGGGGTAAACAGCAGGGGATAGATAAAGCAGCAAAGACTGCCTCACAGAGATACAGATTTTCCTCTGCTTGAAACCTGAATTATGGAGCAAGAAGGAACACAGCCTCCCTCTAGTCTGCCATCATGGATGTCCTCTCTTTATTTTCTTTATCCATTCATCTGTTGATGACATCCAGGTTGATTCCATAACTTGGCTCTTGTGAATTGCACTTCTTGTGAATTGCACATTGGAATGCATGGAATGCTAAAGTACACTTATTTTAGATCTTTTTGGAGTGAAATAACTTGGTCATACGGTGGTCCTATTCCTAGTTTTTTTGAGGAATCTCCATACTGATTTACATAGTGGTTGTATTGTACTTACTTGCAGTCCCACCAACAATATATAGGTGTATTTTTCTCCCCACATCCTCACCAGCATTTATTATTATTTATCTTATTTATTTTCTTGATGATTTCCAAGCTAACAGGGGTGAGATGAAATCTCAGTGTAGTTTGATTTGCATATCCCTGATTGATTGATTGGGTTTTGTGTTCTCTGGTGTTCATTTTTTTTAGTTCTTTATATGTCTGGATATTAATCCTCCCTCAGAAGTGTAGCTGGCAAAAAATTTCTCCTACTGTAGGCTCTGTTTTCATGTGTTTCCTTGTTGTGTGTAAACTTTTTAATTTGATGTTACCAGTTCTGGAATTGGTGTTTTCATGCCTTCCTCAGGCCTTCAGATATAACATTAGATTATCTATCCCTAGAACTGTTTTTATAATGTCTCAAAAGTTTTGTATCTTTGTTCTTTTTTGTTTCTAAAAAAAAAAAAATTCTTCCCTGAATTTTTTTGGATACATTCATCATTCAAATTATATTATTCAATTTCCAGTTGTTAAAATAGTTTGTTCTTGATTTCTAACTTCACTCCACTATGATCTTATAAGATGCAAGGAATTATCTCAGTATTTTTGTATTTGCATAGACTTGCTTTGTGTTACAAAACATGGTCTCTTTTGGAGAAGACTCCAAGAGCAGTTGAGAAAAAAGTGAATTCAGTTGTCAATGGATAGAATATTCTATAGAAGTCTTTTAGATCCATTTGATTAGTGATTTTTTTTAGGTCTGAAGAGTCCTTATTTTGTTTATGTCTGGATGACCTATATATTCCAGAGACATGTGTGCTGAAAGCATCCAGGTTGACTGAATTGGGATCTACCTGAGTCTTTAAGATGAGTAGAGTTTGGTTTTTTGTTGTTGTTGTTGTTGTTGTTTGTTTGTTTGTTTTTGGTAAGTAGATACACAACAGTAGGGACATAAATATTTACAATCATTGTATGTTCTTGTTGAAGAGTTCCCTTTATCAATATGAAGTGACTTTCTTTGTTTCTCCTGATTAATTTTGGCTTAAAATCTGGTTCCACAGATACAAGAGAAGCTATTCTTGCTTGCTTCAGTTTCCAGTGGCATGGTATATATTTCTCCATCCTTTCACCTTCATCCTGTAGATGCCTTTGCCTAAAAAGATGAGTTCTATCTGAACAACATATTGTTGGATCTTGTATTTTAATCCACTTTGCCAGTTTATATCTTTTAATTGGAGAATTGGTGTTATCAGAGAGAATTTTTTTTTCTGCCCTTTTTATTTATTGCTAATGTTTAATTAGGTTCTGAGTCTCCTTTACTTGGCTAATCTTCTAATGAGATTCATCCACTTTTTGACTCTGAAATTTGTTTTTAATTTCATCTCCATGTAATATTTCCTTAAGTATGTTCCATAGTGTTGGCTTAATTGTCATAAATTCTTTTAGTATATTATTATCTTGAAAGGCTTTTATTTCTTATTCAGTTCTGAAGGATAGCTTTGCTGGGTATAGCAATCTTGTTTGGCAATTATTTTCTTTCAGGACTTGACATACATTATTCCAAATCCTCCTGGCTTTAGAATCTCTGCTGAGAAATCAAAGATAATTCTGCTGGACTTACATCTAAGTGTGACCAGAAGTTTTTCTTTTGAGTCTTTTAAAATTTTATCCTTGCACTACATATTAAACATTTTCATTATAATGTGTCTTGGAGAGCATCCTTTTTAAAAATTTGTCTATTTGTGATTCTAAATGCTCTTATACTTGTATTTCTATCTGACTCCCAAGTTTTTGGAAATTTGGGAACACTATTTGAAACAGTTTTAAATGCTATTTAACTGAAAAGGGTATGCATTTTCTTAGTTTGTATCTAAGTGCCCTCTTTAATACCAGTGATTCTCAAATTTGTTCTCTTAATGTTGACCTAGGTTTCCTGGAATAATAATAGTGTTGTCAAAATTATGTATCTTGTCTTTGAGGTCTCAAAATTTATCTTCTATGTGGTCCAATACATTGTAACACTTTCAACTGAATTTTCAATTTGATTATTGTGTCTTTCATTTCTAGGATTTTTGTTGGGTTATTTTTCAGAATTTCTATCTCTTAATTTAAATGCTCTTTCACTTTCTGTGGTTTCTTTAGTTTGTTCCTTGCATCTTCTTTTACTTCATTAATCATTTTAAACATCAACTTTCTAAATTTTTAACCACCATTTCTCCACTATGGTATCTATGGGATCATTCATTGAAGTGTGTGGTGAGCCTTTAGGGTATCTTATACCCTGCTCTTTCATATTACATGTATTTATGCCCATCTGCTGGGATTATTAGCTCTTCCACTGTTTTACAAAGAACATTTTTAGTGAGCAGTTATGTTTTTATTAAGTGCCCAGGCTGGGCAAATATGAAATGTCAATATTCTCACTCAGTGTGAACCTGCTGACATGTCTAGTATTTGACATCAGTTTGAGAGGATATACTAATCTCCAGTAACTACAACCACTTCAAAACAAAGTTATATAATAATAAATCTTTAAAAACTTATTGAAAGTATTATCCATCAATTTTCTAATCCAAATAGAAAATGGGAGTCATGTTCTTGAATTGGTTGAGAAATTAAGTATTAAATTAAAATTATGCTTTAGTCAGCTTTTTCACTGCTGTGACTAAATTAGAACCCTACTAGCATAATTGCAGGGAAGGATTGTAGAACTCAAGTCTCCATTCCTCAGGGCTCAAGGTGAGGCAGGACATCATGGTGGAAGAGTATGGTGGAGTGAAACAGCTCACATGATGATGAGAAAGCAGAGAGAGACAGAAAAGAGAGAGAGAGAAAATATCCACTTTCCAAATACAAAAATATACCCCAAAGCCACACTTCCAATGTCCCACCTCCTCCAGCAACACCCTACTTGTCTTAATTAATCCCATCAGGATATTAATTTGCTGATTGGGTTAAGGCTCTCATAAGCCAATTATTTCTCCTTTAAAACTTCTTGCATTTTCTCACATTTGAGCTATTGGGGGACACCTTACATCTAAACCATAACTTTCTGCCCCTGGTTCCCCAAAGCTCATGACGATCTCACAATGCAAAATACATTTATTCCAATTCCAAGAGTCACCATAGTCTCAACAGTTCCAATATTACTCAAAGTTCAAGTCCAAAGTTTTCTCTAAGGCTCAAGGCAATCTCACATTGTGAGCTCCTATAAAATTAAAAACAATTTACAAGTATCCAATATAAAATGGTACAGAGTAAACATTTCACTTCAGAAAAATAGGAGCATAAAAAGAAGGGATAGAATCAAAGCAAGACTGAAATCCGGCTGGGCAAACAAGTCCTATATTTCTGTGTCTGGCATCTGAAGCACATGGCATGGTGATATTCTGTCCTAAGGGCTCATGTAGCTCCACCCCTGTGGTCTTGTTGGTTGCAGTCCAAGTGACCTTTCCACTGGCTTGTCCCTGCTCTATTCCTGTAGCTTTCCTAGGACAATGTCCCATGTTACTAGCATTTCTTAATCTTGAATGTCTCCACTGTAGCTTCAGATTCCTCAAATCTCCACACAGCACTCTTTCAGAGGCTGCCTGCACTCCAGTCTTATTGCACTTTGCCTGGCCTCCAAGATATTCCTTGAAATCTTGATGGAAGTCTCCATGACCCCCTAACTCTAGCATCCTGCATTCCTGCAGAACCGGAGCCACGTGGTTGACACCAAGGTGTACCACCATTTTGATCAGTAGCTAAGTCTCCAGGGACCCTGAGTGTAGCAGCCTCTAAGTGCCTGGGTAGCTGAGCATGTTTAAAAAACTTCCTAGGCCCCTAGTGCAAGAAGGGTACCCTACGAGTATCTTCACAAGAGAATATTTATTTTTACTACCTTGAGTCTGAGACAGATATGATCTTGTCAATTCCTGAGATACACTCAAGCCATCTTTCTTTTCATCTCTGAGCAATGTCTTTAGCATTTCTTTAGTTATAGTAATGTCTTTAACAACTGCAACTTTCTTATCCCCAGTTACTCCCACTTTTCAAGTCTAAGTTTTTCAAATCTTTCTGCTCTGCTTTCTGCTCCTGATTATCAGGCTCTAGTCCAATTACCAGTAATGTCCTTCTTTTCCTCTAAACCCTCTTGAGTCCTCTCTCCATGGTCCTATTGGCCTTCTGGTCTTCTGAGTTCCCACAAGAATCAGCCATTAAGCTCCATTTACTATTTTAGTCAGTTTTTTTGTTTGTTTGTTTTGTTTTGTTTTGTTTTGTTTTTTTGCAGCTGTGACTAAAGGACCCAACCAGCACAATTGTAGGGGAGGAAAAATTTATTTGGGGGCCACAGTTTCAGAGGTCTCAGTCCATAGACAGCAGGCTCCATTGCTCAGAGCTCAAGGTAAAGTAGGATATCATGGTGGAAGAATGTGGCAGAGGAAAGCAACTCACATGATAATCAGTGAGTGGAGAAAGAGTTAGAGAGGGAGAGAGAGAGATTTTCACTTTCCAAATACAAAAGTCACACCCTAATGCTCCACCTTCTCCAGCTATACCTTACCTGCCTTTAATTAATTCCATCAGGTTATTAATTCACTGATGGGGTTAAAGATCTTATAAACCAATCATTTATCCTCTGAACCTTCTTGCATTGTTTCCCGCATGAGTTTTGGGGGACACCTCACATCCAAACCATAATGCTATTAAATTTTATAGAGGTTTAAAAGGGTAAAAGAAAAAAAAAAGAAAAAGAAAAAAAGGGGAAATAGAGATAGGAGCAGGTAATGTGAAAGGAAAAATGAGAGCTAAAGAGAGAGAATACAAACATAAGCAAGGAGAAAAAGAATTGAAGATTCCATTTAATGCTTTAATAAAAAAGAAGAAATACATCAAATTGAGTTGAATGAATAAATACCAAGTAATAAGGGAAAATGCATCAAATTAATATGGAAATGATATCTGTGTGATCAAAATGGATATTAGAGAGATGTGTTATTCCATGCCAAGCTCTCTGTGGTAGGGAGATTTCATATTGGGTTTTTCCAATTTGGACTTCATCAGATTTGGGTATGTTTAAGATATTCCCACAGTTTCTTGGATTTACTTCTAAATTTCTCTGGTGTGATGGTAGTGATCTCACTAGTACATCTCAGATACAGTTCTAGGTGCCCCCCTTCTGTTTTTTGTTGTATCCAGGCACCTAATAACTAAATGTTGCATCAGAAAAGACATCCTTATTTACCTTTGACTTAGCACTCAAGTCTCTCCCTGATTGGGAATGCAATTTGTGTGCCTTCCTGTACACACATTTCCTTTTACCCAGAATTTTAAAATCTGGTGTGGTATCCCCTATGTAGAATTCAGGGAGAGCAGAGTGTGGCAGCCTGAGGCAGAGGACTAGTAGCAGTCCAGCTGTACTGGCACTAGGTGGCCTTTGGGAAATGCAGGACTGCTGTCCCCCACAGGTGCATGGGGGTCATTGGACATGTGTCTGGGCCCACTGGGTAGTGCCAGGAATCTATGAGATGCTACTCTGTAGAACCTCTCTGTAGGATGAATTGTACTACCAATGTGAGAGAGGCTCTGCCAGCTGCAGGGGGTTCTGCTGGTTTCTGGATTTTCCCTCAGAAAGCTTTCTGTGAGCCTATGTGAAAGCTTTCTGTGAGCCTATGTCTGAATGTGCTCTGTAACTATGGACCAATGATTGTGAACCCTCTGAGAGGTGTGAGACACTGCTGGGGCACAAGAGCCTCTGTCCAGGTTGTTGCCATTCTTCTATTCTGCTAGCCACTAGTCCTCACTATCAGCCATCCACAGGTCCAAGTTTGTGCATACTCAGTGCTCACACTGGCCACAGGCCACTTCTGTTGAGGATGAAGGTGCTGAGCACTGGTTATTGTGGATAACTGAGCCCCCTGCCCACCACTGGGTCTTGTCATCAGCAGCCTGTGTCTCTGTGTGTGTTGACCGTGACTATGAGGTCCGTGTGTGCAGGCCTTCTGTGGGTACCTGGGTGCTCCTGGGGCATGTGAGCCTCCCACTCTGACGTTGCTGATCCTGGGGATTAGCCTGCCACTGGGACAGGGTGTCATCTGACTCACTTCCACCTAAGTTCCTCCAGGTCTCAGACTATCCAGAGTCTGTGAGGCAAGTAGTTCCACTGGGGTATGGGTGCCTCTGCCCTATTGCTGTGGTTTCTGTGGCTTTTCTCAGCCACTAGACTATCTTGGCTAGCCTGCGTCCACAAGCACTCTGCAGGAGAAGCACTGTGTGCCTGCTTCCATTTGGCATATCTTACTAGGCATGGGGCTTCTGCTGACAAATTACATGTGGGGCTTTTATCTACCACTGGAGGACTTTGTCAACAGACCCACACCTGTGGGGGTAGTTCTATAGAAATTTGGGGTCTTGCTGCTGTGGCCTGATATTTGGGGGTCTTGCTGCTTTGCCAGTGCCTGGCTCCCTGAGAGTGACTTGCTCTCAGATCCTCTCCACCCCAGTCTCATTATTGGCAGTGAGGAGAGGGGATTTGCTCAGCAACCTTCAGCTACTAATAATTCCTCCACATGCATTACTGGAACAGGAATTCTATATAGTATTATTGGTTATTAACTTAGGTCTGGAGAAGCTGTACAGATTTCATTTCTTCTAGGGAGACTGGTTAATGTGTGATCTCTACATGATGGCTGCCTGGCACAGTTTTCTGCCAACAATTTGAGATATTTTATGCGCTTCTCCTTTACTATCTTTACCCTTCCTGATCCAGTTTAAGTTTCTTTTCTACTATTTTTGGTTGACTTTTTTAGTGTTGTTGTTTGGGTACTGAGGATTGAGCTATAGTCCCTGGTCCTTTTTACTTCTGATTTTGAGACAGGGTCTCACTAGGTTGCTCAGAGCCTCAGAGCTATATGGAGTCACTGGAATTACAGGTGTGTGCCACCACCCCTGGCTCTACTGTTCTTAAGGAGGTAAGCTTGTGAGCTTTGCTTCTCCTTTTTTCTCCCTTTGTTACCCCTGGGTGGGTCAGGGTTCAATGTTTACAAATTCATTCCTGAGTTTTGGCTCCAGTAACCAGTGTCTGAGTCCCTCCAGTCTCAGGCTATCCAATCTTGTGTTTCAGAGTGTTCCATCAGCCCCCTACCTCGCTGCTCAGTTGTTGATTCACTGCTTAGATTACACTTACCCAGGAGTCAAGAGTTGCTGTCCAGATCCACTCCACCATCTTCCCTCCTCCAATATTTTTGAGGTTTTAAAGAAGCAAAATTACATAATCCCAAAATGACATTATCATTTCTGTTGTGTATTCATGCCATATTGCCTGCACCTTTCCTTTTCTTTCCTCTTCATAGAATTCTCTGTCTCTGGAGCCTGTGGTCTAATGCAGCACAGGTAGTCCCACCCCACCTCACCCCACCCCACCCCACAAAGGACTAGCTGACTGGACATTTTCTAACAACATCGTATTTCATAAATTTCATCTTAATAGGAAAGGAACAAACTAAGAATTCCTTCGTGCTTAATGATAAGGATTTATATTACCCAATATTGCTTTGCCTTCTTACCCATTTGCATATTAAATACTTCCTAAGCATATTTCAGCCATTTTATGTTAATGTCTTGCTTTCTGTTTCAGTTGTAAACTAACTCAAAATCTAGCGACTTTAAATGAAAATCATTTATCTAGCTCACAAATCTGTAATTCAAGCAGGACATTATGCAAAAGGTAAGCCTTTGCTCAGGAACCCAAAATTCCTCTCTCAGGTTGTTGACTCTTTAGAGATAACCACAAGGAGAAGTTTAGGGAACCAAAAAAAAAAAAAAAAAGAAACACTGCTTCCTACTAAAGACATCCATTAACTTGGAGACCCAGTTTAAAGCTGGACAACACAATTCCAGGGAATAGGCAATAGCATGTTTTCTACCGAATTCATTTGTCAGAGTTGCTTAAAGCTTTGTGTGTTTCAATTGACACACTGAAGAAAATATTTGATCTTGGTAGAGTCCTTGTTCAGATCTTAGGGACCATGTGCATACATGGTTCTAATAAAACTGTTCCTTAATTTCTAAACCTTTGAGTTCTCTCTTCTATTAAGCAGGAATAAAAACACTTATTTCACATGGTTATGGTAAGGACTAAATAATATAAGAAAAGTCCTTACGTCTAGTACATGACAGGTCCTAAACAGAGAAATCTTTTCTCTTTTCTCTGCTTCCAGCTCACTATACTTAAAAGCACTTAATTTTCCTGAATCTCAATAATTCTCTCAGATGAATCTGACCTCCATATCTTAAATTAGCAAGTTGATAACAATGTAAAAGATGATATAAATATATTACAACATAATGTATACTAGGTACTCTTCAGACATGAAGGATGTTTAAATACAATGAAACTCCATAATCATGTTTTCTAAAAAGTATGAGTGTACTCTTTTCCCCACATCCTCGCCAACACCTGTTGTTGCCTGTATTCTTAATAAAAGACATTCTAATTGGGGTAAGATGAAATCTTAAGGTAGTTTTGATTTGCATTTCTCTTATAACTAGGGATGTTGAACATTTTTTCATAAATCTATTGATTGCTTGAAGATCTTCCTCTGTAAAGTGCCTGTTCATTTCTTTGACCCATTTATTGATTGGGTTATTAGTGTTCTTGGTGTAAAGATTTTTGAGAACTTTGTAGATTCTGGAGATTAGTGCTCTATCTGATGTGTGTGTGGCAAAGATTTTCTCCCACTCTGAAGGCTCTCTCTTCACATTGCTGATTGTTTCCTTTGCTGAGAAAAAGGCTTTTTAGTTTGATTCTATCCCAATCATTGATGCCTGCTTTTATTTCTTGTGCTTTGGGAGTCATGTTAAGGAAATCTAATCCTAGGCCAACATGATGAAAATTTGGACCTATTTTCTCTTCTATGAGGTGCAGGGTCTCTGGTCTAATTCCTAGGTCCTTCATCCATTTTGAGTTGAGTTTTGTACAGGGTGAGAGATATGGGTTTAGTTTCATTTTGCTGCATATGGATTTCCAGTTTTCCCAGCACCATTTGTTGAAGAGGCTATCTTTTCTCCATTGTATGTTTTTGGCACC
>JAJEJO010000135.1:892718-903944 GCA_020662805.1 Glaucomys volans
GTTGTACTCCATTTGTGTTCAATGGATCAAAATTAAATTTAAAAAACTCTTAAAAAAAAAGAGAAGGAAAAATCAAAACCTTCCACATTTGCAGGCAAATATGAAAAAGAAGACATTGCATTTATATCAATGAGGATTCTTAAAAGAGAGAGAATCTTTACCAAAAAACATGATCTTCACTATATAAAAATCATTTTGTGGATATGTGCTATATGTACAAGTTAGTTTGAACAAAGTTGCTATGGTTTGGATACGAGACATCCCCTGAAAGCTCAAGCTTAGATTATGACAACTGTAACCTAATCAGTGTATCAATCCATTTGATGGATTAATAATGTGAAAGGACTACTGTACTGGGTGAAAACTGTAGGCAGTTAAGGCATGATTGAGGAAGTAGGTCACTGGGGGCATGCCTTTGAGGTTTCTGTTTTGACCTTAACTCCTTCTGCTCCTATGTACTATAAACTGGACAGCTTTCCTCCACCATGATGTTTTGCTTTAGCTTAGGCCCAGAGTGATGGAGTCAACTGACTGTGGACCTCTGACATTAGGAGCTCAAAACAAACTCTTCCTCTTCCACATTGTTCTTATTGAGTATTTTGGTCACAGCAATGAAAAGTTGACTTACAAACAGGCAATTTTGGGCAAGGTTTGTTTTAAAGCTCTATTTACCTAAAAGTTATGGAGAATTTAATTAAATTCAACAATGAAATCACTAAAGAAATACTCATTAAGCTTTTCAAGTGTGCCATTTTTTTCTCTGGGCTTATTCTACAAGCCTTTTTCCATGTCATTGCATCAGTACCCATTTATGAAATGAAATCAGCAAACAGAAACATGTTGGCAGCTTTCACACATGCTTCATTCCCTGATTCCAATGCATGGAAAGTGGCACGTTTGTAATACTTGCCAAAAAAACCCGCTTGCCTGGAGATACTGACTGACTGGCCTGGCTTTAAAACTCTGAGAAATAATAGAAGCTAAATTCAGCTTTAGATGACAGCTTACTGAATTAAGATTCTCTTTGACCAGAATCCCAGTTCAAGCCACATCCTTAATCTAGTGCTCTAGAGAAGAATCCCCTGGTGTCACTCAAGTGAGAATTATTTGCTATCTTTTATTCTAAGAGCTTGATGCTTTCTTATATCCATCTCAGCATCACAAAGCTTTCTGTGACTTTGAAAAGTGTGGATTTGTGGTTTGGGGACTTTCTAGAATATTCCATTGTTATTTCAGTTATTTTCTATTTGAGTCATTGTAAATTGGCAACTGGCCCAAGAGACCATTACCAGCCTTATAAGAATCAATTACTATTCTATTAGCAAAGATTAAGTCCAGGTAACCAGAAAGGAGCAAGTCAAAATTTATCTGAAAAGAGACCTGGTTTCCTCATCCATTAAATGTATTCCTATTTCACAAGACTGATATAATAATCAGACAAGAAAATATTTTTGAAAGCACTTTATAAACTACAGGCAAAAATATAGGAAACAGATCAAACTCATTACACTAAAGAATTCTGGGAAGTCAGCATAAAACCTGAAGACAAGAATGCTAAAGGGAAACTCTAACAGAAAAGAATTAAATCGGGAGAAGTGATGATCAGGAAAGCAGCCTGGGATTAGAAACTTCTGCCCAGAGCAAGAAAATTGAGCATTCTGTGTGTATGGGATGTTTTCCTCCACCAAAAAAAAAAAAAAACGGACCAAATCAAATAAAGAATAAAACAATTTCACTGGAGTCTTTGAGGAAGAGCAAAGGTGTTCCAGAACACAGAGGTATATGATGGCCTCATAAAAATGGTAGAAGCAGATAACACCTACCATTCCATCTCTCAAGAACAACATTAAGCCAAAAGGGACATCACCTGATGGCATAAGCCTAAGCAGGAGGCCCTCAGCCTCCAGCCACAAACATGTGAAATGCTTGCTGCTGAAGAAGTCTTAAGTCCTGATGGACTCAAAGCCCAACTTGGAGAGCTTCTGAGTTACCATACTGCTGCACTGTGTGGGTTTGGATTCCATACTGTGTTCTTCCCTCTTCTATCTAGGCTCCTGCTGCCCAGTGTAATCTTGACACACCAATTACCTGGGCTTCTACAAAGCAATTGGATAGCTGCCTTCAACAGTTCAGCTGGTGGCCCTGCTAGTATCCTGTGGCCTCAGGAAGCAGTTGTGTAGCTAATCCCAAGCGGTGGGATAGACAGAGCCATCAGAAAGCATCAAGGCTGTCCTCCCAACACCAACAAGCCCAGGAACCACTCAAGCAGCCTACTCTGAGTGACTTGGTATGCCAAGGCACCTAAGAAGCCCCCAGAGGACTTATCAGCCCACCTACAAACATAAAAAGAAATGAGAATCCCTGCCAATCCACCATGACCCAGGGAAGAAACCAAGCAGCCTCCCTGAGTGACTCAACCAACCAATGCCCTGAGAAGCACAGATGTCCCCACATATTCTCCCTTAATGATGGGAAGCAGTTAGACAGCCCATCCTGAACATGTCAACTCCTGGAGGGCTTACAAAGTTATCTGCACCATTCTTGGACACTGATAGGCACTCTTTTCAAGTCCACTACTTCAATCAGGTTTTTTGTGGCCCTTGGAGACTAATCCTACCCTGCTAATGGGCATTCTGATGTCCACCCACCTGGACTCCCTGTAGTGACCTCCCTGTACAACCCTCAGAAATTGACACGCTTCTTGCCTTAGCTGCCATGTGAGCCACACTTGCATGCATGGGTCAGCCAGAGCTGCCAGCCTTACACAACTCTCAGAAGATTTTAGACATACCACACCCATAGTGGGTACAATGTTCCCAGATCCCTCAGCAAACCTGCCCTGCCTAAAAAAGCTGCATCTCAGCTAGCAATGCAGTCCCACAATTTCAGTAGTGTAGGTCAATGAAATAACCACAATCATCACAAATATCCATTATAGCTAACAAACAAACAAACAAAATGCTTATGGAAGGTGCACTAATGCATCCACCTGAAACAAAGCCAGTGTAGCCTACCCAACTGACATCTTAAGATGCACTACCAGGAGAAGAATTTAATTTTTAAAGCCCACATATAAAATTGGTAAAAGCTACAAATTTTTCAGATATACAAATATTAACATAAGAACACAAGAAGCATGAAAAAACAAGGTACCATAGCAACTCCAATGAGATAACACAATAATTCTATCAATAAACACCAAAGAAAAGGAAATCAACTGACAGCCTGATTTTGAAGGAAATAGTGAGATATAGGAGAATACAGACAGACAATTCAACAAAAATAGGAACACAATTTATGGTCTGAATGAAACATTCGGGAAAGAAATTGAGATCATACAAGAGAAGCAAACAAAAACCTTGAAACTAAAGAACTCAATGAGTGAAATAAAAGATACAATTGAGAGCCTAAATGGCAGACTAAATCAAACAGAATAATTTCTGAATTTGAAAACAGTTCTTTGAAATAGATATACACATACACATGAATGAAAAAAGCCTGTGAGACTTATAGGACACCACTAAGTGAGCAAACATTCTCCTTGTAAGTGTTCAAGAAGGAAAAGAGAAAGGAAGAGGCATAGAAACACCATTTTAAAAAATAATTGCTGAAAGTATTCCAAATTTTGAGAAATATGTGGACATGCAGGCCAGGAAACTCAAGGGAACACTAATAAAATTTGGCCATCAAAGGTCCTCTAACAGATATTATAGTCAAACTTAAATGTACAAGACATAGAGATGATTCTAAAAACAGCAAGAAAAAAACAACAATTCAAATATAAAATCTCTGTTAATCTAATAGATTCTTCAAACTTTTCTGTAGAAAACTCATGGGCTAGGATATATTCAAGGTGCTCAAAGAAAAGAAAAGAAAAAGCCAACTAAGAATATTACATACAGCAAAGCTATTTTTCATAAATGAAGAAGAAATAAAATTCATTATTCCACACAGATCCTGTAAGATATGCTTATGGGATTCTTACACTAGAAGCAAAAGGAAATAACTGCCATTGTGAAAATACACAAAAGTACAAGACTTACTAATAAAGCCTATACCAAAAAGGGAATCAAAACTTATTAATACAGAAAAACACAAAATTATAAAGATACATAAGAAGAGAGTAATAAAAGATATATAAAACAAGGAGAAAAAGATTAACAAAATGGTTGGAGTACAACTTAATTAATAATAATTTTGATCTAAATAGATTAAATTTCCCAATCAAAATATTTATACTGAATGGATAACAAAAACAAGACCCAACAGTATTGTGCCTACAAGAAATTCACTTCAACAGTAAATATACAGACTTTAGAAATTGTGCAAATATACAGAAATTAAACAATGTGTTCTTGAATGACCCATAGATAAAGGAAGAAATCAAAATGAGTTTAAAAATTCTCTGAAATAAATGAAAGTGGAAAAATGTAAGGGAATAAAGGAAAATAGTTACTGAGAGGGAATTACATTTATTGTTACATAACAATAAATGCTTATATTGAACAAAGAACAATTTCAAATAAACAATGTAATAATGCAACTCAAAGAACTATAAAAGGAAAAACAAATAAATCCAAAATAGTAGGAAAGAAATAACAAAGATCAAAACAGATATAGGTGAAATAGACAAAAAAGCAACATAAAAGATCAATGAAATGGAGAGTTGTTTTCCTGAAAAGAGAAAATTGAAAAAACATTTTCAAGACTAACAAGAAAAAAAAAGAACAGATCTAAATAAACAAAATTAGAGATGAAATAGAGGACATTATAACTAATGCTGCAGAAATGCAAAGGATCATTTAGGGCTATTATGAGCCCTCATCCACCAACAATTGAAAACTTAGGGGAAAAGGATGAATTTCTGAACATGTAACCTCCCAAAATTGAACCATAAAGACATAGCAAATTTTAACAGAACAATGACAAGTAAAAAGATTGAATCAATAATAAAAAGTGCTCCAAAAAGGAAAAGCCCAATCCTGGATGACTTCACTACTAATCTTTATCAAAATTTAAAGAACTAACACCAATTCTTTTCAAACTATTCCGAAGAAATGAAAGAGAGGAAACCCTCCTCATTCTGAACCTGCAGATCAATATTCCTATTGAATATAAATGCAAAAATTCTCAATAAAATACTGACAAACAGAATCCAACAGCACATCAAAAGGTCTATACAACATGACCAGCTGAGATTTCCTAGGGATATAGGGACGGTTCCAAATACACAAATCAATAAACATAATCCATCACATCAACAGAATGAAGAAAAATGTGTTATGATCTTGCAAAATGCAGGAAAAAATGATTCAATAAAATCTAACATCCCTTCATGATAAAAGCTCTCAAATTATTAGAAGGATTATACCTTAAATAAAAGAGTATGGTGCTAGCATAAAAACAGACACATAGATCAATGGGACAGAATAGAGAACCTAGAAATAAATTTGTATAGTTATAACCAACTTATTTTTGATGAAGGCAGCAATACCATACTTACATTGGATAAAGTCTCTTCAGTAAATTGTGGTAGGAAAATTGGATATCTAAATGCAGAAACATGAAAATAGATCACATTTTAAAATACCATATCAATAAAGGAAAACAACTCAAAATGGATGAAAGAATGAAATATAAGACCCCAAACTATGAAATGACTAAAAGAAAGCATGGAGAAAATACTTCAGGGCACTGATCCGAACGAAGATTTTTTGGGCATGACCTGAAAGCTCAGCATCGATCAATAAGATCACACATACCAGTATATGAATAAATGCTTCATATTATTAATCATCTGGGAAACGCAAAGAAACTCACAATGAGATATTATCTCACTTCAGTTGGAATAGCTATTAACAAATAGGCAAAAATAAATAGATAAATAAGAAAGTAAGTAAGTAAATTCTGGTGAGGGTGCAGAAAAAGAAAACTCACATACACTATTGGAATGTAATTTAGCACAACCATTATGGAAAACAGTATGGGAATTTCCCATAAAACTGGAAATAGATCTACTATACGATCCAGGAATTCCACTACTGGATATATATCCAAAGGAAATGAATTAAGTATGTTGAAGAAATATCTGCATTTACAAGTAAATTGCAGGTCTCTTTACAAAATTATGTGTGCATATGTGAATTTGTGTATGTGTACATATATATATACATATACACGTGTGTATATATATATACATATATGTGTGTGTGTATATATATACATATATATGTGTGTATATATATACATATATGTGTGTATATATATGTGTGTACATTACACACATACCTTCACACATACATATGTATGCATACATACAATGGAATCTTATCAGCCCTGAAAATGAAATTCTGCCATTCATAGAAACATGGATGGAACTGAAGGACATTATGTTAAGTGAAGTCAGTCAGCCACAGCAATACAAATGCAGCATGGTCTCACTTACATGTGGAAGTTAAAATATGAATCTTGAAGAAGTGGAGAGTTGAATTGTGCCTACCAAAACCTGGGAAAGGTATGGGAAAGGTAGTGATAAAGAAGGAATGGTTAATGGGTGCAAGGGAATAGTTGGATAGAAGGACTGATTTCTAACATTCTAAAGCACATTAAAATATTGTACTACTTAATTGGTTGACAACAATCGCATATTTCAAAATATCTAATAGGAGTTTCACTGTTCTCAGCACAAAGAAATGATAAATGTCTGAGGTGATATATTTTCTAATAACCCTGATTTTATCATTACACATAATATACATGTGTTGAAATATCATATTCTACCAGATAAATATAAATACATAAAGTATCAATTTACACTGTATCAATTAAAAATAATATTTAAAAAATTTAGGCTCCTATCACATCAGCTAAGGTCATCTCAGGTCTGGAACTTGGGAGATGAGGGTCACTATGGACATAGTAAAGACTGGGCATAAGGGTTGAAGCAGAGAGGTGTGAAAGATTCAGCTCAAAATTTAGCACAAGCAACCTGGAAAACCTGAATTGTGTGTTTGAAAGCACTTACATTGTTGTTGTCTAACCTGTCTGCTTTGCTCAAGTGAAAGAAAAAAAAATTTATCTTTCAGCAGAAGAATGAAACTTGCCAGGAAAAAAATAATCCTAAAGAGAATAGTACGATTTATTAATGTACCTTCTAAACTCTGACTCCTCAGAGGTCTACTTCCACTGTTTTCAGCATTGCCTGAATGTTCCCACTTCTTGACAGATATTCTTGACCTAGTAACCCAACCCAACCCAGGACTCCGTGGGAAGGAATGCTTTCTGAGTTCCTCAGTACACCCACTTCAAGAGAATACTCTAATATTTTGTAGTTCTTCTTCAACCCAATTGATATGCACCTCTATTGTTTCCTTGCTTTGGATATCTGGTCTGAGTAGTTAATCTTTCTCTATTGACAATAATGGTTAATGATGACTATGATACTATTTCTCCTAAATAACAGCTTTATTACAGGGTTTTTTTTTAATGCTTTCATAAGTGCATTATAGTTATACATATTAGGTGGGTTCATTTTGACATAATCATACATACATGAAATGTGACTTGCTGCATTTCAGTCCTCAGTGCCTCATTTTTTTCCTCCCCTCTCCCTCCCCATGTTCCCCTTTCTCTACCTTACCAGTTTTCCTTCTATCTGTCTATTTATTTTTATTTGGTTCTTTATAGATACACACAAAGGTGCAATTCACTGTGGTATATTTATACATGCACATAGTGTAATTTTGTCAAACTCATCCCACATTTCCTCCCCTTTCTTTCCCTCATCCTTACCACTCAATCTTCTTCTACTCCACAGATCTTCCCTTTACCCTTATGATATCTGATCCCCCATCTTTTCCTTACTTTGTTCTAGTTTCCATAATGACAGAAAATATTTGACCTTTGATTTTATGAGCCTGACTTAATTCGCTTAGCATTATATTCCCCATTGTCATCCATTTTCTGGCAAATGCCACAACTGAGTAAAATTCCATGTGTGAATATACCCCATTTTCTTAATCCATTCAGCTATTGAATGACACCTGGGTAGATTCCATAATTTAGCTATTGTGAGTTGCCCTTTTGTAAATATTGATGTGACTCTATCATTATAATAGGTTGATTTTTGTACTTATGTATAGATTATGAGGAGTGGCATAGGTGGGTCATATGGTAGCTCCATTTCAAGTTTTTGGATGAATCTCCATTCTACTTTCCAGAGAGTTTGTATTAATTTATAATCACACCAACAATATGTGATTGCACCTTTTCCACCACATTCTCACTATCATTTAATGACAGGTACCTAGCAACCCAACCTAACCCAGCACCAGCACATTTGGTCTTGATGATTGCCATTCTGACAGGAGTGAAATGAAATCTCAATATAATTTTGATCTGTTTTTTCCTGATTGCTATGGAAGGTGCACATTTTTTCATATATTTGTTAGATTTCAAATTTCTTCTTTTTAGAAATGTCTATTCAGTTCTTTTGACCATTTATTTATCAGGTTATTTGGGTTTTCTTTGTTTGTTTTGGCATAAAGTTTTCTGAGTTCTTTATATATTCTGGATATTGAACCTCTGTCAGAAGAGTAGCTACCAAAGGTTTCTCCCATTCTGTAGGCTCTCTTCTTATGCTTTTAATTATTTCCTTTGCTGGGAAGAAAGTTTTTAATTTAATGCTGTCCCACTTCCTGATTCTTAGTTTTATTTCTTGAGCTTTAGAAGTCTTGTTAAGGAAGTCAGTGCCTGCATCAATATGTTGGAGTATTCACCCTACATTTTCTTGTAGGGTTGCAAAGTTTCTGCCCTAATTCCTAAGTTATTTTGGTTCATTTGAATTTGTAGAATTATTTAGATCAGAAATATCTTCATTGATTTTATATTTGGGTGATCCATCTATTGATGAAATGGGAATGTTGAAATGGGAATGTTGAAATATCATACTGGGAACTATCCAGGATTTAATTTCAAGAGTATTTTTTAATATAATTAGGTACTTTGACTTTGGGGGTGTAAATATTTACTATCATTATGTCTTCTTATTGGATTTTTCCATTTATCAATAAGTAGTGGCCCTTTTTTGTCTCTTTTGTTTAATTTTTGCTTAAAACTTGCTTTGTCAGATATGAGAATAACTACTTTTACTTGTTTTTTAATTTTATTTGCATGGAATATTTTTTCCATCCTTTTATTTTCAACCTGTGAGTGTCTTTGCCTCTGAAATGAGTCTCTTGAAAACAGCATATAGTTGAATCTTGTTTTTCAATCCATTCTTTCAATCTGTATCTTTTGGAAAGTTGAAACAATTTACATTTAGTGTTTTAAGGATAGATGGCTGTTATTTCCTGCCATTTTGATTTGTTTACTCTATTTAATTCAGTCTTGATTTTAATTTGTTTAGTTACTTCTCTAGTAAGCATCATCTAATTGGGAAATTTGGAGTTTGTTTTTGAGTTCTCCTATGTGTACTATATTGTTAAGTATTCTTTATAGTTTTGGCTTAGTGATCATGAATTCTTTCAGTTTACCTTACCATGGAAAGCTTTTATTTATGCGCAGATTCTGAAGGATAGCATAACCAGATATAGCAATCTTGGCTGGTAATTTTTTTTTTTTTTTGGTGGGTATGGGGGGTCTGACTTGAGAAATCAGAACTGAGCCTTATTGGTTTCTCTCTAAATGTGGCCTGAAATTTTTCTTTTTCAATAATAGTCTTCCTTATTTTTTGATAGGTATTTTGATTATGATGTGTTGTAGAGAGGTTCATTTTGTTCTTGTATTTTTGGGTTTCTTTATAATTCCTGTAGGTGGCTCTCTGTCTTATTTCTAATGTGAGAAAAGTTTTCTGTTATTTCACTGAAGAAGTTCTTAATTCCTTTAACATGCATCTCTATGATCTCTTCTATCCCATGATCCTCAGGTTTGTTCTTTTGATGCTGTTCCACAGTTCTTCTATACTCTAATTATGATCTCTGTTATTTTATTTTTTCCTTTATTGCATATTGAGTATTCAAGTATGTATACCCTGTCTTCAAGTTCTGAGGTTCTGTCTTTGAGGACTGAAGTTTTATTTTCTATGCAATATAATCTGTTGGTGATACTTTCCAGTGAATTTGTAATTTGATTCAATGTGCCTTTCATTTATAGTTAAGATTGATTTCTTTTCAATAGCTCTATTTTTTTATTGATGTGGTCTTTCACTTCCTGTTCTTGTTCTCTTAAAACATTCCTTAGACCTTCTTTCAATTAATTGAACATTTTAATAATCAGTTTTTTGTAGTCTTTCTCTGGAATTCACTTCCATGCCCATAGGTTCCTTTTGAGCTGGTTATGAGTTTGGGGGAATTTTATTTTTGCCTGTTTCCTGAAATTTTCAGAGGTCTTGGACTTGCATATCCATTGATATGGATTCCACTTCCTCTTTTGTATGTACACTCCTTGGTATGTAGTTACCTTTTTTGTTCCAGGGATTTCTCTCTGGTTTTGTTCTATGAGCAGATGCCCAGGAGTGGGAACTTTGTCCATCTCTCGTTCCTACTTGGGATCTGCTTGTTGGTTTGGCATTTTTTCTCCCTGTTCTGTATGTTAAAATATTCTTCCCTGTTCTATGTGTTGAAGTGTTCTTGAGACTCGAGTGGGGCTAGCTCATGTGTGGAGTGAGGTTCACTGCCATCTGGCTGAGTTCTGAGTGTTGTTCAGCTGCAGGATCTCTACTCTATAAACTTGAAAAGTCCCAATCACTTCCCAGCCCCTTTAGAGAAAGAGGGAAAAAAGGTATAGAAATAGTGTTTTCAGTCAATTTACAGCCTTTATATTAATGTCCAATGTCTACTTGACATCTACAACATTGATTATCATCTGTACTGGAATGTCGAGGTCAGTATTTTAACAACAGAATTGACACAAAACAGCCATGAACTGGACAGACAGAAAAATAGGTATCTACTACATTTTCCACCATATCAATAGTCACAACAATATGAATGGGTAGGAATTACATATACCATTTAATTATATCAGATAGTAGAATTACAATTTTTTTTATGTCAAGAGAAGGAAGACTAGGAAAGAGAGGGATAATTTGACATATTTAAAAGATGATTAGAGGAGAAGTAGAAGAGAGGTAGCAGATGATGGCTATAAAGAAGTAAAAAATATCTAAAAGTAATAAAATTAAGAAGGAGAGGAAGAGGGTACATAAAAGCATGTCTATTTGCAGGG
>JAJEJO010000135.1:914313-1010483 GCA_020662805.1 Glaucomys volans
CTCACCCTGCACAAAACTAAACCCCTATCTCTCACCCTGCACAAAACAAGACCAGAGACCTTGCACCTAATAGAAGAAAAAGTAGCTCCAAATCGCTATCACATCGGCCTAGGACCAGACTTCCTTAACATGACTCCCAAAGCACAAGAAATAAAAACAGGAATCAATAATTGAGATAGATTCAAACTGAAAAGCATTTTCTCAGCAAAGGAAACAATCAGTAATGTGAAGAGAGAGCCTACAGAGTGGGAGAAAATCTTTGCCACACACACATCAGATAGAGCACTAATCTCCAGAATATATAAAGAACTCAAAAAACTTTACCCCAAGAATACAAATAACCCAATCAATAAGTGGACTAAGGAAATGAGTAGACACTTCACAGAAGAGGGTCTACAAGCAATCAACAGGTATATGAAAAAATGTTCAACATCTCTAGTAATAAGAGAAATGCAAATCAAAACTACCCTAAGATATCATCTCAATAGATTAGAATGTCTATTATCAAGGATACAAGCAACAATAGGTGTTGGCAAGGATGTGGGGAAAAAGGTACACTCATACATTGCTGGTGGGGTTGCAAATTGGTGCAGCCACTCTGGAAAGCAGTATGGAGATTCCTTTGAAAACTCGGAATGGAACTACCATTTGACCCAGCTATCCCACTCCTTGGTCTATACACAAAGGACTTAAAATCTGCATACTATAGTGATGCAGCCACATCAATGTTTATAGCAGCCCAATTCACTATAGCTAGATTGTGGAAGCAACCTAGATGCCCTTCAATAGATGAATGGATAAAGAAACTGTGGTATATATACACAAGGAATATTATTCAGCCATAAAGAATAATAAAATTATGATATTTGCAGGTAAATGGATGGAATTGGAGAAGATCATGTTAAGTGAAATAAGCCAATACCAAAATCCAAGGCTGAATGATTTCTCTTATAAGTGGTTGATGACACATAGAAGGGGCTGGAGGAGAGTCGGGAAGAATGGAGAAGGGATGGATTGTGTAGAGGAAAATGAGGTGCAGGTAGGGGGTGGGGAAGGAAAGATAATAGAATGAGACAAACATCTATACCCTATGTATATGTTTAAATATGCAAATTGTATGATTCAACTTTATGTACAACCAGAAAAATTATAATTGTGCTCTAGTTGTGTACAATGAACTAAAATAAAAAATTTAATTTAAAAAAATAGAATTTGGTCTCCTCAAGAAGTGAATGATTTCTGGGCTGAACAGAAAAAATACTAAATTATCCTGGAACATTTCTTGGTGCTAGAAAGTAAAGAAGTGCTCAAAAACGATGTAGCTATATGGAAAGAACACAGAGATCCACCTGAAGGAACTCCCAATAGCCACAGTTGAAGCAATTTGACCAAAAATTTAATAGTACTGGATTATGCCAATAGAATAATATAGGTATCTAAGTGCTCCTTCAAGGGATAAACCTCTGTTTCATGCCTCATTTATCATTTTAATAAGAAAATGAGGAGTCTTGAACTCAAGTGAAATCCTTGAGAAAAACACCCAAGTTAGAGCTTTTACCTCAAGCACCATTGTTTCTCTCCGAGGGACTTGGGGTTTCAGGAGACATCTTGAAGACAGGAGCAAACATGTATTTACTGCACAGTATTCATTAGATTCATGTTACATTTATGCTCTCACAGGAGGACTTGGTCAACCCTGTAGTGAGGAAAATGTACATACAATGACCCTTTACTATTCAATAGATGCTGAGAAAACTTCATAATACAAGCAAATTTTATACTGTATATTTCATATTCCCAAGATATTAAGGAAATCTATAGAGAGAGAGACTATGAAAAGAGACAGAACAAAATCCCACGAGTTATCTCATATCTTTAGTCATGATATAAGAAATGCATGATATAAGAAATAGGAGGTAGCTTATAACAGTCTTCCCCAGGTGAGCAGGGCAGAAAACAAGCTGGTCTGAGGTAGCCATGTGTGGTGGTGCAAGTGCTTTCTTGTTCTCTAAATGGCCTTCTACTTTCCCAGACCTCCCTGCCATAACTACTGAAGATATAGAAGCTATTCTAAGAAACAAGGTTTTCATTTCATAATTACCATAAAATTATGAAGAGATAATACACTGTCTTTTTTTTCTTCCCAGTGTTGGGGATGGAACCCAGGGCCTTGCACATACTAGGCAAGTGCTCTACTACTGAGTTACATACCCAGCCCCAGATGATGTCTTTAAAGCATACTAAAGAATAAATAATAGCTGATCCTATTTCCAAAGTTGACCATGATTGGTAAATGAAACCCAAAAGAGAAGAGAAATATTATCCTTTTCTTAAAGTTTTGGAGTTTTGTTTTTTTTTACTTTAAAATTTGTCTGGTTTCTTATCTGAATATGTGAAGGAAAAATAACAATAGTGAGTTTTTCTTCACTGATTTTTTTCTAAATATGACACATTGCTCAAAGCATTTTGAAGCATTAATTCATTGAGTAACCAAGTAACTCAAGAGATAGGTATTTTTCTACTCCTTGGTATTCATCCAAAAGAAATAAAGCCAGCATACATGCGGGAAATATGTGTACCCATGTTACATGAGTGTAATTCACAATAGCCAAGTTTATGGTATCAGCCTAAGTGTCCATCAATGGATGAAAGAATAAAATGTGATATGTATACATACACATGCACACACACAATGGAGTACTACTTGGCCATAAAAAAGAAAAGAATTATGTCATTAACAGGAAATTGGATGGAACTAGAGACCATTATGTTAAGTGAAATAAACTAGAGTAGGAAAAATAAGAATATCAGGGGAAGTGGAGAAGGGAGGGAAATGAGAGGTATTGGGGAATGAAATAAATCGTATTATGTTAAATGCATATGTAAATATCCCACAATGAAACCACAACTTATATAAATAATTTTCACCCCCCAAAAAGAGATTGATATTTTTATTCTTACCATTTTGCAGATGAATAAATTTTTTTTAAAAAAGAAGAAAGAATAAGAAGGCTGGAATGCAAAAATGGGTACTTGTTGAATTGAAAAAGTAAAAATAAGGCCTTTATTCCTGAAAGTGGGGCTATTGCAAGAGGGGTAACTGGTGTAGGTTTAGGGTTTTAATATAGCATTTTTCCAAATGTATGTGCTTGATGTAGAAGTACATTAAATTCTCTAAGATGTGTCAGTATGTCAGTCATTATTGAGGAACTCACATCACTGGCACTATAATCACAATGTAATTCTTGTACTTTCTAAATAACATAATAACTAGATATAGAAGGAAATATTACTAGAGGGAAGGGCAAAAAGATGGTAGGAATGGGTCAGAGCTATGCATTATTACAACTACTGAACTTCCTGGGCGCCTATGCTCCTATGTCATGAAGTCTGATTCTGTGCTTTGTGTTATGAAGTCTAATTTCTTATATATACTAATTTATCATGTATTTATTTTAAGTTCTTGAGTGTATCGCCTCTACTACAATATGAAGAAGAGATAGAAACAAAAAAAGTTAAATTAAATTAAATTAAAATTTTGCAACAAATTTTATATTAACAGAGGGAACCGATATGTTATTCTAAACACTAGGTAGAAAGAATTGTGAATATAGAAACAAACAAGGTAAAAGAGCAAGATCAATGAGCAAGTCACAATGGCTGGGAAACTAGAACTGGGTTAGGAGAGCTAGATGAGACTGAACGAGCTCTGGAGGAAACTGAGCCTGAGGGTTAATGTGCCACGAGAGTCTGATTATTTATATGTATACGTGTGTGTGTGTGCGTGTATGTGTGTTGAAAGCGAGGAGTCGCCATTCAGGATCTTAAAGAAAGTACTCCTTGTCGTGATTTCAGCATGAAGAGCAGATTGAAGGGATTGAAACCTGGAGTTGGGTAGAGTTCACACTAATAAGAAATGATGGGATATTTCCAAGGCACTGAGGTGAACAGAGACTTATGGAATTAGATGAATATTAGACATCATAAACTTTGGGAGGAAAACAATAATCATATGACAGACTGAGGAGGAAGGAGCCTGGGAAAGGGAGAGAAAATGTCAAAATGGCAGAAGGAGAACAGAGAAAGAATCAGGCAAATGATTCAGATGTTCGTGTTATTGCAGGAACAGTTAATAATGGCTTCGGTCACCTTACATAGGGAAATACAGCTGGGATCCCACAGGGTTTGGGATCAGGATAGGCTTATCCTTAGTGAAAAGGTGAATGAGAGGAAGAAAATCTCTGATATCAGTGCAGGGAAATGACAAATTCCTAGGGTCTCTTCACCTTGTTTCCATCAACAAAATAGTGTCTGAAAATCCTCCATCTTGGGGCTATCCCCATATGATTTGAGGGTTTCTAATATATTTTATTTTTGGAGTTAGTTTAGGGTCACAACAAAATTTCACAGAAGGTACAGAGACTCTCTATGTATTCCCCTGCCCCAACCCCCAGCCTGCCATTCTCAAGCAGGGTGGCACATTCCATACAATGATGAACCTACCTGGACACTGTTACCCCCCAAAGTCCACAGCCTACATTAGGATCCACTGTTGGTGTCCTATGTTCTGTCAAAAAAAACTAGAACTACTAAAGTTAGAGTCAACATAAAAGTGGCCTTTAGCCATTGACAAGGCTATTGGCATGAAGACCTGTCCAAAGCAAAAGTATCCTCAGGACAGATAGGCCCTCAACCTCAGAAGCCAAAGGCCACAGAACTACCCGGCTGCAGATGAGTGTAAGCTCACAGTCCATAATGTACACATGTACACACACAATCTGTCATGAGTTAGAGTGAGCCGATCTTAGGAGAGATAATAGAACTCCAGAATTCAGAATGATAGAATTATCAGACATTTTTAAATGATTAGTGAAAATAATAAACATAGGGAAACAAGAAAAATACTATCGATAAATACCAAAAAATTTGCAAAAATACTGTTTCTAAATGAAAATTAATGCACAGTCACGAAAACTAAAAGCAAAGTTTAAAAAAGCAGGTGGGTAAACAATAGACCTAATAAGGTTTTAAGAGCGGGATAGTGAACTACAAGAAAATTCTGACAAAATTACCCTGAATGCCACATAGAGGAATAAAAATATGAAGCAGGAAGGGAGATGAGACATGTGGAAACTACACTGAGGGGACCTGCAACTACTGCTCAAGAGCTCTAGGAGGGAAAGTGACGTGGGAGAAGAGTATTTGAAGAAATCATGGCCGAGGATTTCCCAGAACTGATGAAAGATCTAAGTGCTCAGATTCAGGAAGCACAAGACGGCAGTGTGAGTGGGAGATGAGGAAGGAGTCTTCTGAAGGCGTGGTCATAAGGAGGGAAAGCAGAGGAAATATGGTGCTACTGAAAGGTTTTCTCAAAGATAAATCAGACCCCATGCCTGACTCAGTCATGTGACTGTTAGCCATGTGACTTTGTACAAGGGACTTAAGTTTTCTTAACCTCGGTTTCTGCTTTTGAAAAATGATGTAAGGACTAGGCAAGGATTTGAGAAATCTGGGCCAAGTACGGAAAAATCAGCACATAATAGGTGCTCAGTTAGCAGAAGTGATTGTGTTCTTCTACCTTGAACACCTGGAGCGATGTGCTAAAATAAAACCTTTCCTTGGTTAAGTCTGAGTCTCTGATAAGTCCATGTTTATCACGCCCCAGATTAAAAAGCAGGGACAGAGAGGATTACAAATACAGTCTGCTTCTCTAATTCTGCCAGCCTTCTTGAAGGTTAGCCAAACCTTCAAGTTTCTATGATGTTTTATAGTATTTTCCCTTTTCTCATTGTCTCTGTTCCTAACTGGTTTAACTGGATGTACAGGACTGACGATACATAACTGGATACACGCTTATGCACACACAAACACACACACATTTATGAGTATGAATATATACATAAATATACACTCACAATATGATAGGCATATATTCATAGCTATTATTTTAACTTGAAGTCTAGGAAATCAATTTGTAAAAATCTTAATATAGATGACATTCTATCACAGAGTGGCATATATTTTCAGTGTGCAGTGAGATGGGTTATGACAATAGTTTTGACAGTTAATTGTTCACATGTACCATAAACATTTTAGTTAATTCTAAAAACTAAATTTAGAACAAGGGAGGGACCTGTGAGATCACAATCACTGCTTTCGTTTTACAGATGAATTAACCAGAGTCTCAGTCACTTCTACAGGACACTGGGCTTTGGACTTCCAGTCCATCTTTCTAGAATGTAAGCAGTAGCAACCATATGGGTACCCTCACTGTCCTTGTACACAGAGAAGCCTGAAGATAGCTTGGTCGGAGAGTGTACTCAAATTCACAAAGCAAAAGGGAAGCAGGGTTGAACTGAGAAATCCTCCTATACACACCCCCATTGGATAATGGCATCTTTATATCAATAGTTTCCTTACTCCTCCCCATTTGATAGGAAAGTCCATTTTGCCCCAGTGATATGAAGCCACCTAGCACAATGATTGACACTTGGTAATGACTGCGAGCTGAATCTAAGTTCAGTGAATGATGGATGCTACATCACAAATGGAGGTCACAGATTAAGCAGGAATCAGAAACCAAGCCTTTGTGAACTTCTTGCCATGAAGACAATTCACCTGCATAATTAAAGAAATAAAGAGGAGAGGTGTAAGATTCTAATTTTATAAACTAACTGCTTAGGCAGCCCTAGTACCTTCCAGTCTTTCACTCCTGACTAGCCTTTGGCTAAACTTGCTTTCTCAATTTAATTCTGCATCCCCCCTTAAGAGCCTTTACTCTCTTGAAAGCAAGAATTCAGTTGAATGCTAGTGGGGGGGTACTGCGCAATCTTAATTGTTTGTTTCTTTTTGCAACCTTTTGACTTTACATTTTTACCATCATCTCTTGATAATAACGGGGACTTACATATAATTCCTTTGTTCCATTGTTTGCTATTTCAAATTCCATTGTTTTGCTATTATCTTAAAAGAGGTACATGATCTCGGAAGACTTGCAATGATAATGTTTTGACACTGTAATTTAACATGGCAATGTGGTCTCAATAATCTTTCAGCGACATTGTTTTACCATTGTCTCGACATTGTAAAATGGTCTCTCTAGACTTACATTTTGCCATTGCCTTGACATTGTAATGTGGTCTCTATAGATTTGCATTGAAATTTGTTTTGTCATTGTCTTGATATCATAATGTCCTCTCCATGGACTTCTCTTCACATATATCATCGTCTCCAAAGACTTTCATATCAGTCCCATTCAAGAGCAATGTGCACTGTTAACTTCCCATTCCAGGGAACTGGGAATGCTCTTTCAGGGTTTCTACTTAACAATAAGTATCACATCTCATCAATAACTATTTTCAAACTCTTATCTAACTCTTCCCAAATCTCATTCCTGATGCAGGATTTTTACCAAGAAGCAAAGTGGACAAATTCCCATTAGGTAAAATCTACCTGCACATTTTTCATTTTTAATATTAAACTCACTCACTTTAAAAGCATTAAAGTGGAGCAGATCATGAGGGAGTTTGCATCTCTCTAACCCATAATAGGAAACTGTTTCATAGAGTTGTTCCAACCTAGTACAATAGCAAGTAGGCTGCATTAGAAAGAGAAAATCCTCACAATTGTCTACTCACCAAATGGCTTGGTAAATTCTGTTCCTCTTTTTAATTTCATCTCATCTAATGATTACCGCTTCAGACAAATGTCTGCTGATATCATTTTTCCTCATTCTTGCAGACTTTAAAAATACTAAATGTGTATAGTATCCACATTCCTCCCTCTTCTCCATGCCTCAACTGAATCATCTTTCTTAGTCCCAAAGTGCAAACAAAAACAAAAGCAAGCCCATATAGTAGGATCATGGGTTTTCTCCAGAAAAAAAAAAAAAAATACAATTCTTTCAGTTGAGGCCTTCCAAGAAAAATGAACAAATAAGTATGTCTCTGATGGTTGAAGAAGTTGGGGATTCTGCGGGCTGAATGGTCACCCACCTTTCATCACTGGGACATAGGGAGGGAGCTCATAACATTAATGGGTTCTGACACTGGGCTAAGCACTATATCAAGTACCTATATGCACAAGCTGAGCACTGCACACCCATGAAGTCGGTGAATTCCCTTTTCAATGTCCCCTCTCAGAGCTTGAAAACCTGAGTTTGTGGCTTATTAAGGTGGCACAGCTATTGCACACTAGCAGTTCATTTGGACACCTGATCAGAGGTTCTTAAGTCGAAGGGCATACTTCTGACATGTATCATGCCCTTTGATAATAAATGGAGACAATAAAGTATCATGGTATGAGACTTCAGAATCAAGAGAGGCACAGATATT
Source organism: Glaucomys volans (assembly GCA_020662805.1). Taxonomy (NCBI): domain Eukaryota; kingdom Metazoa; phylum Chordata; class Mammalia; order Rodentia; family Sciuridae; genus Glaucomys; species Glaucomys volans. The sequence goes on from JAJEJO010000135.1 coordinate 922,647, forward strand.
TTCATATCACATGGTAGTTGCTGCAGATGTGTTAAAATAATATTTATGCTTATTGCTATTTCAAAATAGCTGTCGTTATTGTACCTGCCTCTAGACTAGTTATTTAATGTTTTAAAGAAGCACGTTATTATAATTTAGTTTCTCTAATATTTTGATTACGCTAACTGAACTTCAATGTAACTGGTTTCCTTCTATGATTTCCTTTCATGATTTTTTGCCGGGTCCACATACCACTTGTATTTTATTTACATAATATTTTGAAAATAAAACCAATCTATGTTTTATTTAATAATTTTTACAGGGAGAAATTCGTCTCTCTCCTGTTGTTAACTAATTATATTTTTAAAAGCATTAAAATATATATGCAACTATTAAAATCTTAAGAAAAATCTGTAGCTCACATTTTACATTTTGAGAAAAGCTAAATAAACTAAGGTATAAAATGCCAGGCCTGGCCTCATCCTAGCAGACTTTCCACTTTACTAAGAGGTGAGTTATCACTGAGGGATCAGTGAAAGGCTTCTCCATCCCTTTCTCTGAGTGCAAAGCTGCTTGGGCCAGAGCTGGGGAAGTTCTCACATAGGGGAAGGCTGCAGGGAACAGTTTCCCTACCAGGTAAGAGGTAGGAAAAGTCACACTGCACTCTGGAGTCTTCTCAGCCACCTTCTAACTGTGCTGTGCTGGCTAACTCGCTCAGTCCTGGTCCATCTACCCAACTTGCAGTCCTGCAGGGAAGAGGGATCACACACAGAGCCTGATCCTGAGGGGTGTGCACTAAGGGCTTGCTCTGGCCCCATTCCACTCCTTGTCTCTCTTACGTTAGGAAGATGAGAGAAGCCTGGAACCTGAACAGAAGGAGGGACATGATTTCGAGGAGGTGGTACCTCAGAATTGTATCTGACAGGTAGAGATCCAGATTTGAGGGAGTTAAGAGTGGTAGAAAATGCACCTCGTTCACAAAGTCTGGATTCCTCCTTCCATACATCGTCCTGTGTCCTGGGCCAATGAACTTCCCTGAGCAGTAAGTTTTCTTCTCTGTATGTTAGAGTGATATATGTTGTATATCACTGGGTTATTGTAATGCATTAAAAGGTACATACGGGAGTACTTTGTAACCGATATTCATGTCACAGAAGAAAATTTACAATTTGTTTTCCCTCTCACAGCTTCTGAACTTCTTTTTAACTTTTCTGAATGACTCAGTCATCATTATAAACATCGATCATTTTACTAGACAGTAAGGCAAAGTGTTTCAACAATTTCTGTCTCTCTTCCATAACTTTAGACTGTCAACGATGTTATGTGCTTTATGTTGATTATGTTATTCATGCATTTAACAAAAGGTACTGATCATTTATAATGGAGTTCATAGTGGTGACAATAACAGCTAATAGGAATATCTAACATTTAAACAGCACTTAGTAAGGGTCAGAGGTTATTCAAAGTATTTTATGTATGTAACACATTTAATCTTCACATCAGTTTTATGACCTCTAATTTGCAGATGAGGAAACTAAAACACAGAGGAGTTAAGTAACTTGACCAATGTCACACTGCTAGCAGTTGGCAGAACCAGAAACTAAACTGATGCACTCTAACGCCACATAATTTGTTCTAATGACTTTATGATACTCCTCAAGACAGACAAGATGTACATCATATCTTCCTTCAGGGAGCTTTTGTGAAATAAGTGCATCCCAACAATGATGAAGAAAGAAATTTACAGCTTCTTGAGCATTTTTGCTGGAGTGTTTTATTTTGTTTCTTCAATGACTCTGAAGGCAGGGAAGTTATTAGCATCTTTAATCTATGGATTGGACAACTGTGACTTCATTTTAAAGTGCTGAAAAAGAGATTGGAAAGTTGAAGAGCAAAGATCTCGACTTGGAATTTTAATAATATTAAAACATCATTTCATGGATGTTCTCTTTTCCTATGATCCTATACAGGGCCATTATGAAGATCAAATATAAAAGAAATACTGTGTAAACCACAAAGAACTTTACATGATCCACAAGCAATGGCAGCAGCAGAAGCAGCAGCAGTGTCGCATCGGGCATGGTGCCTGCAGAAATCTGACTCTCCAGGCAGGATCCGTCTCACTTAGACCAGGTTATCATCCTCACAATAACCTCAAAGCCCAAGATGTCATTCAGGCCATATGCCCACAGACAACTGTATTATGGGAATTCTCTGCTAACAATGCTGTGGGATCATTGAGGTTCACCAATATCGGCTGGCTCTTCCACCAGGAGAGGGTGTGAGCTCCAAGCCCAACTGCACTCCAGTTTGTCTTTCTTGCAACCATGCCCATCTCCTATTCCTAATGTTGTCCTTCGCTATCCCTCTGCAACAGACATTCGCTCATGAGCATCATTTGACTGCCTATGTTTGGTATAATCCAATTTTTCTTGGAAACAATGATATTATTAATCCAATGACTTTTAATGATCAGGGGACTGGGTTAATGTTTCCATCCAACATACTGTGTCTGAATATTGCAATGTTGCTAAGGAGATTTTGGTTTCAGAGAGTTCAGGATACTATTAATATGTACGGGTAGCCCTGGAAATGTTGTCGAGACTGCACAAAACATCTTTAATGGGAAGAGTCTCTTAAATGCTTGTGGGAAAAAATTCATGGCATCATTTATTTTGTGAAATAGAAGAAGCTTGGGCTTTGGAATCTAAAACCTGAGGCTTGATGTGCTCATCTCTAAAGTGGCAGTAAAACAATCTGTTGCTCAGAAGAGAAATGAAGTAATGAGAGAGAGTCCCAGCATGGCACAGTCAGTGCTGATTTGTCCCTATAGTCCTCCTGCAGGGCTTTGCCACATTCCAACCCTACACTCAAAGTTTCAGGATTCACCTTGCTTTGTGGCTATAGCCAGGAAGAGCCTTGGTTTAGCAGGTAATCATCATGTTAAACAATAGAAGTCACAATCAAAGGATTGAAAAACAATCAGTTTGCCATGTTTAAAATAAAAAAAAAAAAACCTGAAGTTTATTAGCTTGTAAAAGCCTGCTTTACCTCTGCTGGAACTAGAGAAGCAAAATTATCGTTCCCAACATTTATTATAATTTTACAACAAAAGTCACCAACAGACTTTTTAAGACTATTAATTGTAATGATACCAATTTTTCGCAAAGACCATATTGCAGTTTTTCTTGGCACTTAAATATTTCTTATTTTTCATATTAAAAAAGAATATTCATATTAGATTTCATAGCCAGACATGTCATTAATTTGTAAGTCTTGGATAGAAAATGACAATATTTAATGGGGAAAAAACTAAAATGAATTGTCCATTGAAAACATAAAATTAATCAATTGAGGATGTATTAGAAGCACAGCCATATAAGTAATAATTGCTCACATAGTCCATGCGAAAATAAAAAAGTGCTGAGTGATAAAAATAGCTTCTAAAATAATCGTGTAATAGAAGAAGAAGCTCTGTGTGTTAAAGCTAAAGTTTAACATTTGGTTTTCATTCTGCACTATTCAGTTTTACATGCATGGAATTCCCAGTAATATCGACATAGAGCAAAGTATCAGTCAAAATCCACCAGACAGATGTGAAAATTGAATTTTTCCAGTAAGTTATAATGTAAAAGGAAATACTGGTACATTGCAGGGTTAGATACCAGAGGGGAACACTGTGTGAAGATGAGGGCTGCAACTATAGCAACGTGGGAAATTGTGATTATAAAAATCTGAGGAAGAACTCTACTGATAGGGATGAGCAAGGCCAAAGGAATTTCCCTCTAATGATTCAGATGTTCGAGACTAAATTATAATATGAGATAAGCTAGTCTTTCGCGCACAATGCCACACAGGTAACAATGCCCAGGCAGAGAAGGCATGCTGTGACTGTGAACAGAGCCCTGCCAAGCAAGATGCTTAGCCACAGCACATGAGCAGTGCTGCTCTGATAAGAAAGATGCTGATCGTGTGCGCTGCACTTATTTATGCAGTGGGAAAAAAAATATGATTAAAACCTCATCCGCAAATTTCTTACAATTTTACATATAAGACACGTACATAAGTAATTCTAAGGTGATAGAGAATGATGAATTAAAAAATAAGTAACTAACATTTTCATAGCTACAGAATATTATACTTTCCAAATTGCTTCCACAGATATCTCATAGAATCATCTTGAAAGGCCATGATGTACAGGTTATTCATGTAATATATGTAGTGTGTACATATATATGTAATATATATAATGTGTGTGTATATGTATATAGTGTATATATTTATAAAAGTCTGATTTGGGAACTTGCTTATAATCATACAATGGATAGACAACCTGACATGCGGACTTCAGTCTTGCTTGTAGTTGTTTTTACTTTTCATTCTACTTTTGAAAGCTCCACACTGTGGTTCACATTAAGATATACTTGCAGGTTTTATATAAATGAATTTCCTGTTTTCTCTCAAATTATTATGTAATCACTTTGTGAAATAGGTACTATTGCCACTATTGTACCTACTTTATACATGAAAAACTGTGACTTAGAGAAATTAATATCTTGCTAAAGTCTCACAGAAAAAGGGCTCTAAGGTCTTCAAAGGGTTTGGGATTTCCTAGGGTATAAAATAAAATTAAACTGAAATCAGTCAATTGAAAGTTTCAACTTTCTTTTTACAAAGTTTGGAGTTGATTCTTTGAGAAATGAGGAGCTACTGAAGATGGATGATAATGTACTTTTTATATGTTTGTGTGTGTGATTTTTAAAATCTCTTTAATTTGTGTATATGCTTTATTTTTCTTACATTTTTAATGGCTTTAAGAAGGGGGAGAGATTGATGTCAGGGGAGTGAGTCTGGAGATTTTTGCAATTACATAGGAAGCAATAATTAAATTAGAAATTAGAAATTGGCAATTGGAATGAAAATTGAAATAATAAATCCCATTTTACAGATGAGAAGACTGAGGCATTGGAAAGATCAATTTTAGATTTAAACTCTGTTTCTGGTGGATTATGATAAATAATGGGAGCTGGTGCCTATGATAGCTGACACTCCAAAATGCAGGACATAGGCTCCCCTCAGTGTGGATCCTCCTGCCAGCCTATCTTCCATACCACATATCTTTAGCTCCAGAAACTCCAAGTACTCCTCACAACCCAGAGCACTACATACTCTGGGTCACTGCACACATTGATTCCTCCATCATGGAATCTCTTTCTTCTAGTAAAGATCTTCTCTAGCCTCTGAAGTTCATTTTGCCTCTGAAGAGCCTTTTCTAGCAGCCCCAGTGTGCAGCTTTCCCACTTACGATGGTGTGCTTCTGTTACAGCATCAATCACATTCTACTGTTTAGATATTGGTCTTTTTTACTCAGTTATCATCATCTCCATGTCCCCAGAACATTGCATATCATAAGGACCCCCGGAGTTTGCTGGATGAATTAATATATTGCACACTTGATCATTAATAATCATAGAATACTTGATGCTAGAATACAATGAGAACATATTACGTCAGGATATCATTAACCCATTGGTTTCCTAGTCTCAAAAATGGCATGGCAAGGGGATCATTTGGTCATTATATATTTCTGCATTAGAATTTTGAACCTAGAAAGGCATCTACCTGTGTAGAGAGAGAGAAGACCCGGTTCCCTTAAGAAGGATCATCCAAAGATTCTCATTTCTAAAACTGTTTCTTTCTCTCTAGCCAGTTGCCACCTTTGCAACCATCCCTGGTGCCCCTTGTTCCTGGCTTAGGAGGGCTTACCTGCTCTCCAGGTCACCCGACACCTTTTCTTCATTCCCTAGGCTATCCGTGACCTAATTGGGCAGCTGAGCACGCAGCGCTGTGGCTGCCTCTGCTCACAGAGAGAGTCTTTGGAAGCACCCAATTTCCTCCCCTGGTTGGAGACTGCCATGGTCCTGAATGGAAAGGCATTCATTGCTAACATGATTAATAATACGCCCAAGGTGGGGGAGCACGGGGGAGTACATTTCCCGGAAAGTTTTTCCCTCTTCATTGCTTACATCACATCTACTTTCATCAGACAAAATAGGGTTATGCAAAAATGAGATGTGAAATGATTCAGACATTTCTGAAAAAGCTTCATGCAGAGTAGACAAAAGAATATATTTAAAGGGGAATGCATTCATTTCAAACCAAGTTTTATATATTCTTTACAGATTTCCCAGTGTCCATTGTCAGTGTGAGTATGAATCACCACTGTGGGGGACAAGGTGCTCTCCTTTCCCACTGTCAGAGACACAGGAATACACAACGACCTAACTTGGTTGGCCTTTTAGAGAGACGGGTAGGCATAATTTAATGATTTTTAAACTGAGAAGTCCAAGTGGAGGATAAATTTTACTTGGTTCAGTTTATGCCATGCTCCTAAATTTGCAAATGAACAGTGTTACAGTTCACCATAAAAAATGTGAACTAAGTTTAGAGGGGAAAACAAGAGGTAACATCACTACTTAACTGCATACCATTTGGAAGAAAGGAGCCTTATAATGGACAAGTTTATCATCTACAATACCCAGGTGACTGTCATGTTTCACAGGTTAGTATGACTACTAACATCTTGTTATCTGGAGTGAGAACCAATTGGCAAGAACAGCTTGTTGATCTTGGGAAAATTCCTTTACCTTTATGATCTCCTAATATGGGGATAATACAAGTACCTACCTTCTAGACTTGTTAGAAGAACTGAGTAAGATAAAATATGTAGAACGTGTTAGTGGCTACATAATAAAGTTAATGCATATAGATATGTAAATGCCATTACTAGTTATACTTCACTGAGTTTTAACTTTTCCAGGAATTTCCATTAGAAGGAAATAGTTATTATTTCTTTTAAATAGAAGATACATAGAGATATAGATACAGACATAGATATATTCTAAGGATTGAACCTGGGGGTACTTTGAACACTGAGCTACATCCCCAGTCCCTTTTTATTATTTTGTTTTGAGACAGGTTCTCTCAAAGTTGCTGAGTCTGGCCTCAAACTTGTGATCCTTCTGCCTCAGCCTCCTGAGTCACTGTGCTCACAAGCATGTACCACCACACCCAGCAGGTCTTAATATTAATTATATATTAGCTGACTTCTGCACCTTCTCTATAAAGGGTTAATTATATAAAACTAATGGGTCAAAAGAAACCCTATGTTCAAGCTAAATGTTATCATGTAGCAAGTTCTGCTATCTAGTGGCCACTGTGGTGTAAAGATATCTTGACTCCTTCCATAATGAAGTGGATTCTAATTCCTTTCCTCCTGAGTGGAGCTGGACTTAGTGACTCAATTTTAACAATGGTACACAGTGGAAATGACACCACATGACTACCAAGTACCAGCAAGGAAAGTGGTATAGCCACTCCCATTCTCTTAGGACACACAAGTAACTTAACTCTGAATCTCCGTGTTGAAGTCAAGTGGAAAGGCCACAGATAGAGAGTGGGAGATGCCCAAGGAGCCTCAGGATTTTCTAGCCTCCTAAATAATTGTGCCCCAGCATCAGCACATGAATGAATGGGCCGTAGATGACCTCAGTTCCCCAGCAGATAATGAGTGGAGCAGAGGCAAGCTGTTGCCACCATTACTAGCCCAAATTGCAGATAAATAAATGTTGGTTTAATTTGCTAATTTTTGGGGTTGTTTGTTGTACTGCAATAGGTATTGGCAAAAGAGAGCAATTTGTGTGTATCTGTATGCATGAAATGTTTTTTCAATAAGGCTGATTAATTACATAGGCACCAAACTGTGCCCAACTTGAAAACCTAATCCTGTGTCCAGTAGTGTTCCAAAAAGCATTGTTAAACAATTAGCAAATAGGAGCATTTTCCTTCAATGCATATTTAATGAACTTTAAGTAGAATGTAGTCTAACCTATTTTAAAATGAAAAACAAAGAGGTCAAGTAATTTTTTCCATATTTTATGCCAGATGGGATCACCAGCTCAACTAGACGTTTGCTTCTCTGATGCTTTGCAGAATACTCCCTCAAGAGCATTCCTTAACATATTGTAACTGCCTTGATTATTGCCTCTATAGCATTGTAGTTTGATTACTGTTCCATCCCCTACAGACTTCTCTCTTTTTGACAGCAGGCACTTTTGTGTTATTCATTTCTTGATACATAGAAACTGGCATGTTCTCAATTAGTTAAATGTCCCTTGATAAAAGATTTTTTTTTGGCAAAGCTTATTATTTGGATATTTTCTGTAAAGTATAAATGAATGGCTCTCAATCCAGAAATACTGAGGTCAGGGCCATATGTGCAGACACTGGGTGAACTGTCTAGAGAGGACTTTACATCTCTGTGGACTTCAAAAACTCCCAAGTCAAGTCCTTCAATCAGCTCCATTGTCACAGGGAGCTACAAATAATCTTTCCATGGTTAATTCTGTCCCCCAAACTGTATCAACACAAAAGCAATGACCTGAAAGAGGTCTCTTGGAGAACATTAGAGGGCAAGAGTAGCACCCAAGATTAAGCAAAACTTCCCACTCCCACACAATCAGGTCAGTTTGTTTTAACCTCCCAGAACATGTTCCTTTGGCCATTTAAGGACTCTAAGCCAATTCTAATGCCTAGGGGAGCAACCTAGTTCCTGAAAACAAAACAAAACAAAACAAAACAAAACAAAACAAAACAAAACAAAACAGGGTTTTGTCTACCCTAGAATTACATGGAGAAGAAGGAGCAATGGTAAGTTTAGCTATTAACTTGACCCCTCAAAAAGCATTGCAGTGAAGTTGGCTGAAGGATGCTAATTATTTTAACATCTAAAGGACCATGAACCCAGCTATTTTTCTTTAAATATCCAAACTAATTTTGCTTTCCTGTCAATATTTATCTGTTTGTTCATTTTTCCTTTGGCAAAATAGGCAATTAGACCCCTTTCACATGGGAAAGCAAATTTAGCCCCATAGAATAAAGCACATAAACAGATAGAGAGCATCTTTAAACATAAGAGTATTAGCTACAGAAATATTACAGTGCCATTGAACCCACACAGACTCAGGCCTCACAGGTCTCTTGTGGCAGCTGTGCGGTTGGAGTCATTTTACTTCAACTCTTTTCAGTTTCTGAATTTGCAATATATCAATCCAATAGAATTGTGGTCAAAGTCAAATGAGGCACCCCAGTTCAATGTGAGGAAAACAGCAGGAAAATTCCTGTGGAAGGGATATTCTAAAAAATACCTGACCAATGTATTCCTCGAAACTGTCAAGGTCATCAACAAGGAGAGACTGAGAAACTGTCACAGCTAAGAGAAGCCTAAGGAAAAATGACAGCTAAATGTAATGTAGTATCTAGGATATGATCCTGAAACAGAAAATGGTCATTGGGTGAAAACTTGAAGAAAAAAAAATCTGAACAAAGTAGGGACTTTAGTTAATAACAATGCATCAGTATTAGTTCAGTAATCATAAAAAATGTAACAGATTCATGCAAAATGCTAATTTTAGAGGAAACTGGGTTTAGGGTATATGGGAGCTCTCCATATTCAAGTCTATCAAAAAATTGACAATAATTTGTGAATTTTTCTGTGAATCTAAAAGTAAAAAATCAAATATATATTTTTAAATCAAGTGAGGCACCCTAAATAAAGGCATGTAGTCAGTGTCCCATAATGCAGCATCTTCTTTCTGGGCATGGAAAAGCAAACTGTTGTCCATGTTCTCCTGTATGGTTTCCCCTTTCTTAATCCCCCAGAAGGACTGGAGGAGCAGGAGTTTTTCTAGCATTCTCATTTGCAGATTGCCAGGGGTGAGACTAGCTGGAATAGTAGAATAAATTTACTTTATTTTAGTTCTTTTAGAGATGAAGACTAACATCTATGAGGTGGTTTCTGCTATATGATTTTTGTTAGACCCTATTAGAGTTCTGATTCAGGGCCCTGGAAAATAAACTTAGGAACCCCTATTCCAGGTCAATGCATCAGTCACTCACTACCTATGTAAATTCTTTCTGGTTCCTTGCAAGAAACTTTGGTTCACTAAAAGTATTTAAAATTAGGAACAAGACAGATGTAAAACTATTTCTAAGAAAATAAATGTTCATAAATAAAAATGTACAAGCTATTGCAATGACCTCAAATGCCTAAAAGAATCTCTCTCTCTCTCTCTCTCTCTCTCTCTCTCTCTCTCTTCCTGGCTTAGTTCATTAGAAAACTGTTTCTTACTTCACTACATTACCTCTGCTTTATTGTGTCAATAACTTACAATCTAAAGATGAAATGATTAAGAGACTTGAATTTTTAGAATATAAATGAAAATATGAAAAATTAAAATCCTGTTCTTTTTCAAGTTACGAGAAGGATTTTAGTTTATAAATCATATAAACTTTCAAGTAAGATTTTACTTTGATAAACTAGGGATCCTAGACAAACCAGACTATATAGATTGACCAGCTTGACCACTGTCTTAAATACCACTCAACTTGTGGAGTGATATTTTTATAGGCATGCTATTTTTTAACTTGATATAATATTAAGGCATAAGATAGCTCTTCCTAAGTGAGGAGAAGCATTCCTAATTTTCTGCATATTCTCCTCCATCAAAGAAGTTGCACCTAAAATTTAAAACATTTTATCTTAAATTTAGATATATTGAAATGCAGCAAGAGTGTTGTTGGTCAGTGGCTTGCCTAGTTTCCCACAGTGTGGGAATCTGGGATTCACATTCTTACGCTGAGGTCTTTGTCAGGCAGTGTGCCCAGTGAGCCTCTGCCCAGGTTTAAGATTGCTGAGCTGCATTAACACATTTGAAAACATTATTCTGATCAGTAGTCTGTAAGTGCTTTCATTTTCTCAAGTACAAAATGGACATAATTGAATATTTACTACATCTTAGAGAAGTGTGCAGCTTTCAGAACACCAAAACATTGAAGAGGCTCAGGTGAAAGATTAAAGAATTAAATGTACAATTTTGATCCAAATGAGTAATATTCAGTACAATGAATATTACATGGTACATAGCATGATTTGGCATATTGCACAAAATATCTCAAAAAGCACTAGACAGACCGAAATGGAGTCAAATCACCTACTCTGTTAGTATGTGAGACTATTAGGGAAATGATATAGGTGATATTTTACAATTGCTATTTTTTCCTTTAAAGCAAAATCTCTTTGTTTACTGGACCTTTCTTGACCTTCATTTAAGTAAATAATTCCCTCATTCTGTGTTAAAGATAACAAGAGGAAGCAAATATAAAAAAGAAAGAATAAATAAAATTCTAATTTTTCAACCTATGAATTTACCATATATATCTAAAAAAATTCCTGTGTAACCCTCAAGAAAAAAATTTATATAAATAAGTATATGTAATTCTAACTATATATCTCCCAGAATGCAAACATTTCTTGGTTTCAGGTCAGTCTTCCTTATGGTCATTGAATTGCACAATTCAGTATCATCTTCATATAAACCTCTTTCCTTACTGGGTTTAACAGTGCTTTATGTTTAAATTGTAGTGGCCGTTGCATAAAAATATTTTTATCCTAAATTGCCTAGTGTTACTGACAAAGAGGATTGTTGAGTGAAAAACTGAAACTTGTTATTTTGATAAGCTCAATAAGTTAGATCAATAGTAAGATTCTAAAAGAGGAAAAAGATAATCTGCTTTCTGATATTGTGTGTCCTTTGTTACTTCAACCATTAACATCTGTGAGCTGCTGTCAGTAATTTCTTTAATGAGATTATTGTGTTTTTCTTTAAGAAATGTAACTGTCAAGCATTTTACATTTGTTCTTGCTAATAATTCCCCAGGCCTTTATTAAAGAGATTTACAGATTTCTTAAATCCACACTCCTGCATCACTCTGATACTGACTTCTAATAAAATAATAAATTAGATTTTATTCTTCGCCTTATCCTTACAAATGAGCAAATAAAAAAAGTGTTTACTGAATAAGCTGTCCAAAGCCAAAATAAATCTTTTGCTTCTTTTTTCAAGCATTTTGATAGCTATAAATGAGCACCTACTTGACATTGAGTAAAATGACCATTATAATATTATGTTTTATAAAAATGAGAATTTCACAATTAGAAAAGAAGCATTGTGGTTCAGGAGTTTTTCAAAGAAAACATTCAAATGATAGCAAATTAATTAAATATTTTCTCAACAACCACTCTCTTACTTTTGGAAGGTTTGCCTAAGAAAGCATGCTAAATTGCAAAATGCTTTTTTCCAATTCCGACTCACTTGAGCAGATCCGTTTAGCTAAGTAGTTTAAGACGTATGATTTAGAAATATTTTCAAACATCTTCCCCATAACTACAAAATAATCAGATGTTCATCATTTAAAATGAAATGCTAAACTGTTTGGAAATATTCTCTAAAACCAGCAAAAATCACAAGGCAGATGATTTGGCTCTCAGTGTCTTCCTCTCTACCTGCGTTCTTCCCTCTTTCTCTCCATAATGCCATGTTGTAGTACATCCTTCTTAGCCTCCAATCAACATTTCAAGCACTGGGATCATGTTTGATATTGTCAGATGGCCTGGAAAATTAAAAACCCAATTAAAGGCTCAGCACGCGGGTCAGCTCTTCTGCATATCAAAAGGCCTCCTCTGGCTATTCTGCTCAAATTGTATCTGTTAACAGCTCACTTTGCAGAAAGTGAAATAGCAGAGCGTTTATGAGTAATAAGTACTTTCCAGCTGATACATTTCAAACATAAACCACTTTCATGGCCCCGGCAAAAAGTACAAGTCATAATCAAATTGTCAATTTTTTCCTGTGAGATGCATGGATCTATTGTAACTGTGATTGTTAAAGAAGGAAATGCATTTTATTCACATGTTGGGGGAAAAAAAGATGCACATTTTCCCTACAATTAAAGATTTTTTGTCACTTTTTTACTGCCTTTCCTTTACATTTCTAAATAGTTACTATAATTGATTTTCGGGTTGCATTCATTTTTTTTTTTTTTTTTGGTAGGAGAATCGTTTATAGTTTTTATGTAGTGGAAGAAATGGTTGGAGTGAATAGCATTTTTGTTTAGCTGGGGTATTAATGTTCACCCAAATGTTTATAATGTGAATGTGCAAAGCACTAAAAGCTTTCGAGCTAAATGCAAATTAGTCAGGCACTCAAATGACATTTTTAGAAGGAGTTTTCATCTGTCAATGTGGCATAATATTAAGTCAAACTAAAGTCACTACTTTAGCTACTGGCCATTTGAAAAAAAATTTCATAAGATACCAGGGTTGACAGAAAAGAAAACAAACTACATAAATATTTTTCAACATATTATATTAACCAAGCAGCTGCTACAGGATTTCACAAGAAGTTAGCATATAATGTCTCCCCTTAGAATATATTGTGAGTGTATGCAATGTCAAAAATCTAAATCCCTGGGTTTTGCATAATGCATTAAGGTCCACATCTAGACAAGAAAGATTTTTCAAAGAAATGTCATGTGATGAAATAACACATACTTCCCTCAGTAAAAAAATAAAAATAATAGATGCAATAATCCAAAAAATATTGTGAATTAGGAAAATGAGTACCCTCCGCAAAGTGTATTTATGTACCTCAGATTATGCCTCTTGAAATAAACACCACAGTTTCTAAGTGTTTCCTGTGTCTATTGGTTAATTATTTATGGAGAGTACTTAATCTGTATATTGTTCTCAAAGCAAGAGCCTACTAGGACCTAACATAATTGTCCAGAATTATTGAGAATCTAGGACTCATCAAAGGAAAGGGAATTGACAGCCACAATGGAAGCCTCAACCTAAACCCAGCTCCACTGCACCCAGGTAAGTAAATCCACACTCACCCGCTGTTTGAGGCACTCACACGCAGGAGGCATGGAGAGTCGTCGTCATTAATGGAGCATGAGCCTGCTCACTGGTATGTTTTTAATCTGCATTTGGGGGACTCATTGCTACCATGTATGTTGACAGTCTCTTCTGTGTCTACATACCCCTTGATGCTTTAATTTCCTTTCCTACTAGAAGCAATATTTTTATTGTGCTTTTTGCAGATTCCAATAACAAATTTTAGAAGGGAGTGTTCCCTTTTCTCTATAAAAGGGGGAAATGAAGATAGGAGCAAAGCTTCAAATATTTACTTCCCACCCTCTTTATTGACTTGATTTATTAGAAACTGGGTGGTTTTCCACCTAGTCTTCAATAAATTTTTAAAGATTTTTTCCAAGCTTGGGACAGTAGTCTCAAAACACAGCAGCTGATCCCACCATGGCGCCTTTTGGTCCATAATAAAAGAAGCGACAGATCCTTAACTACAGAGGCACGAGTGGGCGCCCTATTAATGACTCAGGCGCCTCACTACACCTTATTCATATTAAAGGGCAACATATTGCATATTAATAGACAATTTAAAATAATTACAGGCTTTAATCTTTTCTAAAGAACAGTTTCTTGTCTCTTGAAAGTTTTGTACTTCTTATATAGAAAAGAAAGCAAGTGCTTTTTCAGAGAAACAATGTATAATAATATGTCAGTAAAGATTGAGCAATTTTGAGTAGTGATGGGTGAAAAGGACATTATGTTCTTTTTTCTTGTCATGGTCGGTATTTTTCTGTCAGTCGGCAAAGGCTGCACTCAGCAAGAAGAAGCTAAAGACCTGCATTGAGAGACGTGAGGGTGACAGCTACCCTGACAGGTCAGAAGATGACTGCAGAATTAGCCTTACTTTAATTCGCACTAAAATTCACAGCTCCTGACGAGGAAATGGGAAAAAGAAATTTCCTTACACATTTTCTTTTCATTTCATGTGCAGATTATACATATTCTGCTTCCATTAACAAGAAGGGGATTGTACTTTATGCAGCTCTATATTTAAGGGCAAAAGACCAAGAAGATGACAAGAATGACCTCTCTCTTGTCTTATGATCACTGCCAGTTTGACATGACACTAATTAGACTGCCTTAATCTAAACCCAGTTAGTTCTGCATGCTTGCAGCAAAACCATTGTAAACCCTAATGTAAATTGCCTTAGGCCTTTGTCTTCTTAAATCCTGCATCTCTCCTCCGCCCACACCCCCCATCTTTACGTGCCCACGTGTATATATATGAAAAGCCAGAGCTTTAATAATCCTACCCCATTAATCTTAACAAATAAGCTCACGAATGTCCTCCTAATATTCCTCTTCTGTAAATGTCACCAATTTCCACTACGTAATGCTGTCTGGTGTGACTTGCTGGACATGGTTGGAAGCTTCCTTTCTTTGTAAAAGCCTTGAAGGGAATAAAGGTCTGAAAAGGCCAAGGGGAATTTTTAAAGTACATGATGACGCCAGGGCTGTGAAACATGTTTAAGTGTGAATTAAATATATTTCTCTTCAAAAAAAGGGAAGCAAAACAAAAGTGAAAGAGAGAAAGAAAAGAAAGAAAGAAAGAAAGAAAGCAAGCAAGCAAGCAGGCACCCTCTAGGCCAACTGATTAAAAAGGAGTCAATTAAATCTGCAAACTGTAATACAACATTGAGATGGTCAGGAAGAACCAGTAAGTCAACATTCTCTTAGAGCCCCAATGGAACTCTGTCCATGAAGAAAATATTAAGAAAAAAAGAAAAAACAGCCAAGATTTATTTAAGAAACACTATGTATATAATCACACACAAACTCCTTTAATGATTCAAGTCATACTGTTATTTATTATATGAGGTGTTATCTGGTCAACATAGGCAGCAAGAGTGGGGTGTCACAGGATGTCACCCCAACAGAGGAAGAGGTGATGAATGTTCACATCTGCGCTCCAAAGCTCTTCCTGGTTCTTGCCAAATCAAGGTTGTTTTCCCCCAATTGGCACATTTAAAAGAGCGCAGATGATATATAAGGACATATTTATTCCCTTAAAAATGTCTGTGGCCAGAGATACATGCTAATGAGGTGATATCTCCATTCATCTCTGAACTGAACTGTGCATCTTTACTTTGAGTAAATGAACTAAAGTTAGAACTGGGAAATAGGCATCTTCCTCTTCTACCTGTGAGACTTTGTGTGGGCTGACACTTCCCTGACATCCTCCATATCGTAAGCAGTAGGGTTAGAAATTTCATCCACAGTGCTGACGGCCCCGGTAGCTGCACATACTCTCAAAACTGCTCCCACATAATTTTTATTATATCTCATAGTTATTTAATAATATTGTCTACCATATACTGAACACCTACTGCACCCTTCTGAGCTAGGGCTTCATGAACATCGTCACATTCTATCCTGAACAGAACCTTGCAGCAAACATATTGTTTTCCCATTTTACTGAGAATGAAATTGAGGATCAGAGAGTCTAAATAGTCTTGTTCCATCTAGTAACAGAGAGTATGAGCATTAAACCCATGGTCATATTCCAAAGCCACTTACTATAGAAGTATGGAAATGTGTGAAGAGAGGGATTCTGTAATATAATCAGGACTATAATTACAGAGACAGAGCAAGACCATCTAAAGACCAAATAAAATTGTTCTAGTTGGGCCTGCACTCTGCAGCCCTGGACAATGCTAGCCTGCCTCTGCTTTTGGAGTCTCAAATAGCCACTTCCTGGTTACAAAGTTACTACTCAAAATCTAACAGCAGGGACCAATGTGGATTTCAATTTTATTCTACCCTGCATCTCAACATGAATGACTTCATCAGGGAGAGAGTTGTTCAGAAGTCATTCCACATTTGCCTCCTGAAGTCAAAACCTAAGTTGACCTTATACCATCACTCTTATTTTGTTGTTAAATACCAGCACTTGTTTGTGAATTTCAGGCAGTGATATCTTCCTCTCTCTTGGTTTGTATACAGATTTTCTGGCTGAATAATGGAAAAGTCACTGCTAATGAATATTAAAAGCCTGTAATTTAGTCAAAAACAATGTTGTCCACACTTTTTTTCTGAGTAATTTCAGTTGTGTGGTTTTTTTTAAAATCATGCATAAATGGTAGATAATGTTCCTCTGAATGGGGCCCTTAGGCTTTCTCAGCTGAGCTTGTTTAGCTTGCCAAGTTTAAATATTTTCTAACTGATCCCAGAACTGAGAAGCCTTCATCACAGCACAGCATTAAAAATGATGGATGTGATACATATTTAATACAATAAAATGGCCATTTATATGCCCATACTAGACACAAGGGAAATCCTCACAGGAAAGATTTCTAAAATCAAAAGGGGCCTATTCTCTAATCGATGTGAGGGGATTTACACGGATAACTCCCATTAATGCTAATGGGTGTTATGAGCTTATATCCTCCATGCACCATTGGAAAGATACACTCAGTGCCACTCGAAAGGAGGCTGTTGTACTGATGAGATTCCTTGAGAGAATTCCAGGGGAAGGAAATTTTGAGGAAGAGATAAAATGGTAGTAAATCTGCAGTCACATTTTGTTTCAGGAAAACAATGATTTCCCCTTCTTCAGAGGGCTGAGTCAGGGTGACTATTACTAGAAGGACTTTTTGACCATAAACCATGGTACAATGTGGTTCCAGTATTCAGACTTGCGAACTGTGTTTGCTGATGCTTTTACTGTTAGGTGAAATGCTTGGTTAGTTGCTCAGGTAGGTTTGAGAGGTACTGAAAATAATTAAAACCAGTAAAATCTGAATCACATGATGGTGTTTGCTACCTCTTATTCTAGAAGAGAGGAAGTTATCTATATAGATCTAGTTAGTTCCTGCCTCAACCTTTAGGAAAAATAGAGACAGTTCCTATGACTTGCTTAAACCAAAATACCTCTAGAGCCTTTATCTCTGAGACTAGTCTGTTCCTGGTTTTTATCATGCATGATGTGACCAGTTTGGAGTCCACTTGTCTGGGTTGACTTCAACCTAAGTGGTCTAGCAAGAATGATTCCTCCGCAGTTGTAACTACTTTCCCTTTTGATAGGCATATTTTGAAGCCACTGAAAGTGGTCCATTTACTAGAAATTCAATGTCTTAAATTAACACCTTAGTGTGGAAAACCTTCCTGTTATTCACATATAATATTCCCTATTTGAAAGAACTATCTTTCCCTTAATATTGGCAGTGGAAAGAAACTGAAGCACCAAGGGACTAGATCAAAAGCCACTCAGAGAACAAGTAGAATGGCTAATTGTCTGATGCTCCATTTACGTATTTGCCTTCTCTCCTGAACATGCCTGTCGTGTTCCCTCTTATGGCTTCTTGCGACACCAATCACATGTTGTATCGTACTGTAATTATTTATGTGCTTGTCTCAGATTCCCTAAACCACAAGTTCTTGAGGTTGGATCCATTTCCTATTTACTCCCGCATTGTCACCCTACCAGTAGGTTCTCAGCAAACTCTCAAAGAATAAATCAACAAACATCTTAAACCCATCTGTGGCCAATTTTATCTTTCCATTTCTCATTTATAGTGCATGCTCAATGCTCTCTGCCTATGGCATCCTCTCCAGAATACCTGTAAACTTTCCTTCCTTGAGGAAAAAGAACAGAAGGTATCTGGGGAGGGTGTGAGTCTAATCCTTGAAGAAGGAAAGATGGATTTCTGGAATCTGTATTAGACTCTTACTGGGTGGACAGCTCTGCTGATCCTGTCTCCTTCCCTCTGCACAGGGGCTTTGGGTCCCACCTTTGTCATTCATGGCTACAATCTTCCATGCTGCCCACACATGACAATGCTATGTGACAGAGTACCCTCCCATTGGACTTTTTAAAAATTACATGTATTATTTAAGAATACTTTTAGATAGCCACATACTTCTGGTGTTTGAGGAGGAGAATTAGGTCTCAGTTAAGATAGGTAAGTGGTCTCAGCCCTCCCTTTGCACAGTTCTTTACAAAAGTCTCAGGTTACTTGGCTGAAAGGACAATACTAGAACCCTGATGTCTAAAATAATACAGATGGCTATAAAATACTTGAAATCTTGATATTCAAGGGAAGTTCTTAGTCTCAGTGACATAAATCAAGACAAGAACATTTGAGGTGAGCCATTGCAAGACAAAGACTTGGCTGTCTACTGTTTTACTTACAAAGTCTGACTTCATGCTGACAACTGATGCAGGTTCAAACATTATTTTAATGATCATCAAAATAGCTGATCACTTTAGTCAATTTCATAAATAAAAATGAACCAGCCAAGTTTCCAAGGGCCAAGTAACTGATTGATCTATATGCCTATTTTTGATTCCTTAGTCCTGGCCCACGTAGTCACATATGTTTTATTTACATATTCTCAGAACAAAAATAAAAATCTCTAAGTCAGGCAAGACTCTTTTAGCTTATTTAAACTGTTTCTTATTTCTACAACTGAATAATTTTTAAAGAATCTCAAATAGCCATACAATGATGCAGGATGCAAAAAGTAATAAATAAAAATAATAACAGTCAGTTTTACTTTTCACTCCTGAATACTTCCTGCCTACAGAAGTCCTCTGCCGATCTCCTCTGTCCTCACCCGTGGATATACGTTTGGCCTGATAAACAGTTCCATGGCATGCAGGGGAGACACAGAGTTAAAATGAAAATTAAGCACTTTATTGACAAGAAGAATTAATATCCCAACAAAAAATAAAATCCATATGTACTTTCTTGCTGAGGAAAAATGATGTGCCAACAACATAGACTATTGATTTGAACCAATGGACACGAAAGCAGAATATTTATTGGACCTTACAGTATTTAAATGCCCTAAATTCCACTTAGTACCACTAGCTGCTGGCGCTGCAGAATTCTAGAATTGCACCCTGCAGTTTGTACTAATTGGTGGGAAATGTAGGCCTGATGTCAAAGACAACTATAATTGTCTGATGAAAATAACTTGCTTTTGACACCAGTATATGTTGCACCCCGTATATCACATCTTCCCTGCATAAGGAGGTGTTGTTTTATATAGCCAAGGTAATTATAATTGGCTTTAATGTATCTGAAATAACTATGTATAAAAGAGTGTTGTGAGAAAGAAGAGGCTTACAATGACCTGGTAGCATTTATGACAAAATGGTTGCTCCAGGAATTTGAAAATAAAGCCTAACTAAAAGCAGAGGCTTATATTGTGCGGGCGTTAGCATGTTAGAAAGCTGCGATTGAGAGACGATCCTATTTTGACCATAATGCATTTTGTCATGTGAAGATAAAATGTGGAGGACGTTCACATTTCTCCAACCCACTGAGCTTCCACCTTAGGACTTGCTTTTTTTTTTCTCACATCAATAGACATCTTTTTAAACATCGTATTCATGTCTGTCTCTCTTGACAGCAAATAAAATTTAATAAATAAAATTCCATATGATAAATATGTTAGATGTAAGGAGCAGCTTTGATAAAGTGTGGATGTTTTCAAAAATGATTTGTGAAAAACAAATAAATTTAACAAGGCTAATGTGTTACCAGCTCCAAATATATTATCGATGATGCGCAGAAGTATAATGACCCAAAAGAGCATTTGTACAGGTTTTCACACTGCTTAAATTACTGCCAGATAGAAAAAATACATATATTCTCCAGAAGTTGCACCCATTGCCTCTGTAGATCAACATCTGACTGTAGCAACATCTTGGCTTGTCACTAAATTTCAAATCAACAGCAGCCACCGATAACTTATAACAAGGGAGTCTTCATTTCAGAAGCATCAAATCCTGTGGCATATTTTTATAATATGCCATCTTTCCTCCCATCCCCTATGCCAAGACTTCTGCCAGATTTTGAGCCTTTTGACCCACTTACCTCTCTGACTGGCCAAACCCCCTCCATGACTTCAGAGTCCTACCTCTTCCCCAAATACTCACAAATGGATTTGGAAAGAAGTGATAGCTCCCTCCTCATTTCTCTGCTCTTT
Source organism: Glaucomys volans (assembly GCA_020662805.1). Lineage (NCBI taxonomy): Eukaryota > Metazoa > Chordata > Mammalia > Rodentia > Sciuridae > Glaucomys > Glaucomys volans. The sequence continues at coordinate 943,390 of JAJEJO010000135.1, forward strand.
GATTTTACAACACTCATTATACTTTCCACCACTAAATGCATTTTACACCCTCTGTTTTCCTCATGCAGGATTGTGAAGTTAACATTTACTTTGTTTTAAAATAAGCCAAGCAATATGTTAAATGTTTTACAAGTATTATTTTCTTGATTCTTCACATCAATTCTGTCCGTTACTATTGTCACCATTTTACAGATGGGAAAACTGAGTTTTGGTGACAATGCCTGTGCTTTTAACTGCTTATCAGTACTACCTAACCTCCATGAAATGTATGAGTTCATGCCACATTCTTCAGATTCATGATGTCTAACATAACAAGGATGAACTTCATATAGCATCCACTAACGGAAATGCCATTATGGTATGTTGCTAATGACATTCACAATAAGGAATGCCTAATTTACAAAGCATCACATTTTCATAATTTTTACATATCTTTGGAATAACACAATAAATACATTGGAATAATACAATAAATGCATCAATATCTTGATAAAATCCTAACAAATCTGCTACCAAGATGCTGTAATAAATTTTGAATTAGTAAGGTAGGAATCTATAAGCAAGATGGATCTATAGTGATAAAAATGTGAGAAATGGGAGTTCCTTTGGAAACTATGAAGTGGTCTCCTTTCATCAATTATATGTATAATGTATAAAAATTCCCACTCGATGAATATGGCCTAGAACACATCATACAGTTTTTGTTAACTTGTGCATCTCTTTTTCCATATTTTGAAAAATAATATGGAGATCTATTGACTATATTCTATTGCTTTCAGCATAATAAATTTAAAATTAAATTAAAATCAAAAGCAATTTTAACTCTGATTTTAGAGTAAGATTAAGAAAACTAAAGAGAATAATTACTAGCAGTCTCTCCAAATACACCACATCAGAGCAGGTCTATAAAGCAAGAATATCCAGTTGTGTTTATAAAAGAAAAAACTTAGATTTTTATGGGGCATTTGTAGTAGCAAAAGCTTTCTACTGTACCATACTGCCATTTAGTGAGGACCTGTTTTGCATCAGACACTGTAATGTGTTTGATATATAGGTAGATAGAGATATAGATTCATAATAATGATCATAGATAGTAGATGGAATGTCTAAGCATTGCCTACTTAACATGCACTGTGCTAAGTTATTTATTCATTAATGCACATTCATTGAGATAAGCCTGGTTCTAGGTTTCAGTAGGATAGAGCAACAAACAGGACAGGGGCTAAATAAAGGATAAGAACCATATTTAGGCTCTGTTTCACAGATTTTTAAAAAATGAGCCTCAGAAGCCTTTAAGAAATTTACTCAGCACTTAGAGTCAAAGATGTAACGAAGCTGAGATTTAACTTCTATTAACTTTAGAAATCTTGTTCTTATCCCTACAACATTCTTCCACACTGCATACAATTTAGGTTTGTTAATATCATAGTCACTGAGGACTCTTTAAACTCTTTGAGTAAGAGAAATTTAGAATTAGTTAATACTTGTCCAAACTTAACTCCTGATATAAATACTTAAAAAAATAAAATAAGAGCAGTTTTTTCAAAAACTCATTTTGGTCATTAAATTCAAGATTTAAAATCTGGAAAAGATACACTTCTGGGTGGTGAAATTTAAACCACTATTGCATTACGATGGAAATCTTTTTTATTGGTGGGGGGATACTGGGGATTAAACTCAGGGGCACTCACCCACTAAGCCACATCCCCACCCCCATTTTGTATTTTATTTAGGTATTTAGAGACAGGGTCTCTCTGAGTTGCTTAGTGCCTTGCCTTTGCTAAGGATGGCTTTGAACTCAAGATTCCGTTGCCTCAGCCTCTCGAGTCACTGGGATTACAGGCATGTGCCATCACACCTGGTTTATGATGGAAATCTTTAGTACACTTACTTTTATAGATTTTCACGGAAGCCTATTATGATGGAGTAAGAAAGTAACAATTGATGTCTTCATTTCAAGTTATGTCTCTGACATTAACTAGCTATTTTTCAGCTATTTTTAATAAGCACCTATTAAGCATCAGACACTAAAATAAGTGCTAATGATATGGTAGTAGAAAAGAAATATCCTTAAAATTATGTAGCATACAGTCTCTGATCAGAGAAATAGACATTATACAAATGGTTGAAAAATGAGAACTGTGAAGAATAAAAACAGGGTGAAGAAGACAAAGATTGACCTGAGGGAGTCCCTGGAGAATGTAAATTTAGATAGAGCCTTCAGAGGAAGGCCACTTGAAGGAAGTGAAAGTTAAGCTGAGTCCTTAAGGACTTGGGGCACTGGCACAGGTGAAGAGTGACAGGAAAAGCCCTGCAGGAAGAAACAAGGAACCCAATGGCCCAAGATTTAGAAATTACCTAAATGTGTCAGAAATATAATAAGGCCAGAGTGTCCAGAATCAAGGCAAGTGGGGTTGGAAGTGGTTTGGAAGGCAAGTGACACAGCAGAGCCAGACAGGCCAAGTCATGAAGGCCTGCTTGACAATGTTGGCCACTGGCTGGCACAGGTATGAAGCCTGGAGTAAGGCCTTTCTATTCCTTTCACCAGTGTGTGACCATGTAAGGTTGGAAGGTATGCGAGGTCCTTCCAGTCATTGTATCCCACAGGACTGTATCATTCAGCCAAGTTCAATTCCATTTGAGCAACTTTAATGTGCTGAGTCCTGTTCTGTTCCCAAATATGGATCCCAAGGTGATAACCCATGGAGTCTGTTTCTAAGGTGCTGGAGTCCAATGAGGGAAAAAGTAGTTAGAATGTAATGTTAAAATGATATCCCAAAGGAATCCATCATGCCTAAGAGCACAACAGGAGGACTCCTGTCATTTACTTGTAAGACTTTCCATGGAAGAATTCCATTTTAGAATTGTATACAACCAGCCTGACTTGAATAAGAACCTATACATGAACTTCTTCTGGGGGAATCTCGATTTGTTTGGATGCCTAGCACTGCTGTACATTGATTTTGGTTAATCTTTGCCATCAGAATTCTCTTGTTAAAATGCAAACATAAACATAGATGCAGGAAACATTAACTCAGGGAGGAAAAAGTGGTTTTAATTTGTGAATCAATTCAAATCATTTGGAAGTAGCTTCTAGGAAAGTTGACATAAAGGCATTTGAGACCTCTTGCAGGCTCAGTAGAAGGCATGCCAAGATCCATCCTCGTGTTTGTCATGGGTGGGGGTGGGGAGCACCATGTACTTGCCACCTCTGCTTTAACTCACATTTAGTTTGCTGTGTAGTGTTGTTATGCCATGATGCGTGAACCCACACACTCCAGGCTTTTCTCCATATAGATAAATTCTGAAAGATGAAAGGCTTTGAAAGAATGCAGTGCAAAGCAGATTTGTGCTATTAGGATGCCAGGAAGAAACCCAGATTTCCAAGGATGTCATGGTGTGGGCCTCAGTCAGCCAGAATCCTGCTACACATGGGGTGCGTGAGGTTGAGAAGGATGAGGAAATCGTATGTAGGAAACTGCAAAATCACACTTTGCCTTCTGCAATACCATCTGCCAAGGTTGTACACATGGAATATTATCAGTTTATTCTGTCTAAATGAAATTATGGTAAGGATTCCTGGTAGTTCTATGAAGTGTCCCAATCCCATCCATCTCTGCATCCTGCATTAGAAGGCACCCAGAAGCACCCATCACGGCAAAGTGAACTGGAGGAAAACAGGCCAAAGTGATGTTGCTGGAAGCCCCAGAGCAATACTTCCAGAATTTCATTCTTCTTTAAGAGATGAGCTGTCCCAGTAATAACTGATATGTTCTGACACTCTTCCCCTGTTGCACATGTTAATTTTGTGTGTGATATTGTTTTGCACAAAATAATTACATTTGATTGATAACTTTCATGCCACATTTCAATTTAATTGGAAACAGCCCAATAATCCCTCTTGAGAAAGGAAAAAGAATGCCGAAAATGTACATGAGGAAGACAGTCTCTCTTTCTGTTTGTAGTTTTCAGCCAAATTAGCATGTTTATAAAAGAAAGCACTTGTTCCTGTTCTAAGCACTATATCCTTCCATAGATAAATAATTTCACCAAACAACTGTAATTTATTATAGACTTAAACAGGAACAACTTTTAATGTAGTTCAAATTGACTTAAAAATATATTTTCTAACACAACATTAACACAATTATGGATTTTTATTCTCTAGGGCAAATAAATATTCACAATTGGCAATGCTAGTAAAGATTGAAAAACAGGTTGACAAAATGAAGTTGCTTGTGCCTTTAGAACTGTATGAAACGTGGTTTCACTTTAAAAATAACATAGCTATCTTTATTCATACAAAATAGCCTTTATTTGCCTAAACATTTTCTGGGAAAAATAACAATACAGGAGTACTAACATATTCATGTTCATATTCATGAGGTCATATTATAAGAAATTATTTTCTGCTTTATTACTGATAAAATTAATAATGCTAAAAAATGTTCCAACAATTTTCCTGAAACAAGTCACAGAAGCTATATTGCCTACAAAATTATATGCAAATAGTTAAAATATTGAAATGAACCTAAGAACTGATACTCTAACAGATCAGTTCTGATATAATCTGTTGACAATGAGTAATCTATTTGAGACAAAGTGAAAGCAGCTAGGGAATAAAACTTAATAGAAAAATTACGCCTACAGAGCCTTTAAATGTAGGTGCTGAATAAATTATCTATACATTAAAAGGTTCATATATTTCAAAGAAACAATGAAAAATTTTGAAAAAAGTCTGAGAAACTTTAACAAAAAGCAATATAATTCTAAATGTGATCAAAACTATAGGAGAACTCTATTAAATGTATAACCTTGATGCACACAAATTACTCTTTTCAGAGCCTGTTCTTTTATTGGATTGCTCTGCTATTTTATGGAATATATTTTAATGTTGTACAAAGAAAATGGATTTCACGCACCTGATTTAACAGTTCAGTTTCTCCATGTTACTGACTTGTGCTGCGATGGAACTTTGCTTTTTTATTTAGTTGTCTACTCCATTATAGGTTTGACAAGGAGTGTGTGTGTGTGTGTGTGTGTGTGTGTGGAGTGTGTGTGTGTGTGTGTGTGTGTGTGTGTATGCACGCACGTGCACATAGCACCAGTCAGTTCAGGGTACAAACCATGTATTATTCAAAGAAAGTCTATCATTTACCAGTAATGTTCAGCGCATGCTCTCTTAAAGCTGTACCTGATCGATAAAAGTTAGATTCAGCAAATCACTTGACCTACACTCTGACAAATGACTAGATGAGGAAGCTTCCCAGAGCTTGTGGAATATTGCACAGCAGACCAGAGAGCTGATTTGTGGAAACCATGTTCTATATTTTCAATTATCTTCATTGATTTTTAACTCTTCCAAAATTTGGTTTTGAAACAAACTTAATTGTGGGAGTATACACTATTTCTGGAAAAGAGCCTTTTAAATAATAAAAAAACAAAGTGGTGATATAAATACATTGACAGAAGCAGACATTGGGTCTATATTTTAGGAATCCAAAGCTTTATGGTTATAGTGACTTTTTTGGGTATAGGGCAGGATGAGGCTGCATTCAAAAGAATATGTATGATTTGTCTAGCACTAAGATATATTCCTGGGACAATTTTATAGTAAAACATAGTCTAGATAAAGTGGGCCTTGGTATTGAATAGCCTGCTTTCCAACAGCCCATTTCTGGTCTTAGTGTCATTGGAAAGAAGACCAACATCAAGAACTAATGGGAAAATGGAGCAAAAAGCAACTAGCAATTTGTCTCTGGGTCCATCTGCTTCTCTGCCCCTTCTCCTTTATTACGTAAGTTGGTAGCTCCTGGAATTTGCCTTTTAAAATGAATTTACTCTTCCACCTCAGTTTTGTCCATAGTCTTGTCTGTATTTATTTCTGTCATCCATTATGAAAAATTACATGTACCACCCAGAGAAACAAACAAAAGCATTATGTCAAGTGCTGATTTTAGCAAAGAGCTCCTTAGATCATCTAATCTAAAACCCTCATTTTACCTATAAAGAAATCAAGGCTCAGACATGGTCAGTGAACTCACTCAAGGTCACTAAGCTGGCTAATAGTAAAACCAAAATCAAATCGAAAAGCACTGAATTTCCAAACATTCCATCACATCACATCCCGTTTTGGAAAGCCATTAGAAAGAGAGAGCCTCATAGCAATGAGAACAGGTTACTTTAAAGACATTGTTTGATTTACAATGTAGATTGTAGATCCACTTACAGTTTGAAAACAAATGTACAGTTTGTCCTCCATATGTGTGTCTTGGATTTGACCACGTATGGATTGAAAATATTTGGGGGAAGATATTACACCTATACTAAACATGTACACATATTTTTCTTGTCAAGATTTCCTAAACAATATAGTGTAACAACTATTCATTAGTGTTCATATTGTTTAGATGTTATAAATAACCTAGAAATGAGTTAAAGTACCATCTCTTCGGGGGCGGGGGAGGATGTGCGTAGGTTATATGCAAACACTGGCATTTCATATGATGGTTTTTTTAGCATCCCTTGAATTTGGTATCTATAGGGGAAACAATCCCCTTAAAATATTCAGGAATGTTTGTAATGGAAAAGAAAAAGCATTTACAACGTTATACAAGTAACTTTTTGGCTAATTCTCCCCCTTCACAGAAATAGGTGAAACGCAAATGAAAAAATTCTTTTCTGCATTGAAAACGATGTATGAGTTATCTGACAGGAATAGTATCAATAACAACCTAACCATTCTTCTAGAAATTTAAAAATCAATGTAATTAGTTCACTCAAGAATTTTTTTTAAATAAAATGCTTTTGGTAATACAAAACTTTAGGGGGTATTTTTGACCACATCAGTATTATCACTGCACAATATTATCACTGCAAATATAAAACAAAAGAAACAAATTATTTTCTAATTACATCACTAATATCAAGCAAAGCTGATACCAAACAAGTTGTCTTCAAACCCATAGCTGGGAAGGAGTAAATGAAAGAATGGCTACTCTCATCAGATAAACGTGGGTAGAGGTACTTAATATTAAATCCTGATTTGGGAGAATCCTATATACAGAAACATAAGTAGGTCATACTTAAGTTACATTAGTTTGAAGGAAAGAGTACAACTGTAATACTGACAGTAAAGAAATTTTGAATTATAATCATACATTTTTAAATGAAGAATCTATTTGACATGTAAGAATTTCTTTAAAGCAGGAAAATTATGAAGAAAGGAAACATAGAAGGTTTTACTGTTCATATTCACATATGACAATTTTTAACAGCAATATTCTAATTTTTTAAAGTCCAAACTATTTGCACTTCATTTCTGGGAGAGTTGGTGGTTAAGTTTTAGATGTTAACAGGTTAACAACGTGTATCCATTCTGTGCCTCCTTTATGACTGTGGATTATACTAACTAGCCTTACTGTTAGTAAACTAGATTGATTCAGGTTTTTAATCTGATGGGAATGCATAGCATGCAATTTTAGTTTTATTATTTTTACTTACAACTTTAATGAAACCTGGAGAAAATATGAAGCTATTTCAGGCATGAAGCATGCATTTTATGAAGACTTTTGAAGAATAATAAAAAGTAAAAGAAGAAGGTATTTCTAATTCATGCATTTCAAAGTTGCCACTACAGTATTCTGAATTGTCTTGTAATTAATTCTCTCCATTTCATATTATTCTGAGACTAGTCATTTGGAGAAAATATATAGAACTCCTTGTCTGGCCTTTCTGAATCTATTTTTCACAGTTGCAAAGTACTGGTCAAACAAATTAAATTATTGCAGCAGTATGTAACTAATTTTATGTAAATTAAGGTGTTAATGTTCTGAATCATATTCCTGAAAATGGTCTGTTTTCTCTTGCAGCTTTTCTTCATTAATGATGCTATGAATAGTCAAATCGAAAAATTAATTCCTACAAGACTAAGTGGATAAATTGTTACCCTTTGCCCTTCAAAGAATTAGCTCTAAATATAGTTTTATGGCCAGCTCAGTCCACAGTTGTCAGTAGCTCAACCAAATAAATCAACATTTTAAACTTAATGCAACTAGGGATGAGATGATATGAAATAAATTCAATTTTGTTTATAGAAAGGGGATCTTTTAGAGTTAATGGTCATATTGTGTGACACAGAATTAGTGCCAAGTTCAGAACTTTGTTGATAGGATTTCTGCTCCCATTAAAAAATATCATCCTACTCAAACATTTATCCTGTGTTTGAACTTCAAAATCCCCATTTCAAAAGTGGCCCATAGGAAGTTTTGTTATCAGTGGAATAAAATATTTATAATTGGAAATACCTAAGATAAATTGAAGTTGGAAAAAGTAAATTCATCATCTATTGAAATACTTTCCAAAGCATATAAAGAAAATTCAAGGGATTTTCTTATTACTTGGTATGATCACATAATTCATTGACTGAATTAAAACCATTTGATAGATACAAACACTTAAATCATCTACCTGTAGGAATTTTATCGAGTATAATAAATGTTGCTTTACTTCCCAAAGTGCAGCGCATATAGATAATAATGCAGTACAGAGTTCCAGGCAGGTAATTGTATCATAAGTATTGTTTTCTATGATAAATAATAAATTGAATTTCAAAAAAATAACTTTTCCAAATAAGTTATTGGAGTCAGGATCAAAATCAAACATACTTTTGTCTGTTGGCAAAGTAATTCTCATAACCTTTCATCATTCTTATTTTATCTTCCAACAGATTAATGATTTATAGATAACTCAAGCCTGCCTAATTTTTCATTCAGATAGAATGACAAAATTCTTCCCATTTTTCCATTCCCATTTTGGTTAAAACTAATCCACATATTTTTAAAAAATAAAATAAAATAAAGGAGTTGCAAACAGCAGACAGCACAAGACCAATTTTAAAGAAACACCTCAAAAATTAAATACTGGGACTTTCTGACCAATTAATGTAATAGACTGCCAACTGCACCCCAGTCAGGTATGAACTGCTAAAGTGCTTACTACCATGAAGAAATAAATATCTTTGCTATATACATGACTGGATCAAAATGTAGAAGAAAGAGAGTATATTGAAGATAACTGAAGTGGAAACAAGAGTTATGTCAACAAACCAGGCTTCTTTGGCAATGTTACACTTAAAATACAACCTAAAGACGAGATCCTGCTTACAGCTTGAGCCCAGTGTAGACCCACCTTGAGTTAAGAGGAAAATGAACCACTAACCTGCTTTCATTGGAAATCCATGGAGTAATGACCTTGAAAGCAAGCTTGGGACCCATCAGAGTTAAAAAGGTGTAGAATCAAGGATGACTATTCTTTTTCTGATGAGTAACTCATGTTTGTTCACTAATCTATGAGCTTGGGCATGAGATATATTATTCCAAATACTTGCTTAAATTTTAAAATATAATTAACATTCTCCAAATGAAATAAATCACAGTGAATTCTAAAATTTTCTGTTGTCTGTTACCAATTGTTGAAATTCTTTCAAAGTCAGCTATTCTGGAGCTGGAAGGCCATCAGAGCAACGGACCCATGGAGCTACATGGACTGTCAATGGGCTCTGACTTAATAACCAGGCCTGAGTTCCGACTGTAAATCTCAAGCACTTTGCATACATTAGGTACAATACCCTTGGAGAATAAACTACTTGGGGACTCTTTTCTTTAAATGTATCTAGTTCTTATAAAACCAATAATGCCTTTCCAACACTCAGTAAAAATATGATTACACTTCCCTAGCACCTTTAATTCATCCTCTGATACCAAGGGAGTAGATATAATATATAGTTTTATATGAACCACATTACCGAGCAGGGTGCCCTGATTGGAAACATCTTTCTTTCTAATCAAAAGGACACTAGACACAAAATCAAAAGAGGTGATATCAAGTTCTGGAACTAAGCCATACTGGCGGGACTTTGTGCAAATAATTTAACCCCCATGAGTCTCCTTGCCCACTATATAGATCTGAGAGATTAAACGCAAAATAAATGTAAAATTTCTCTTCCTTCATAAAAGTAATTCATCTACTCAAAAAAGTATTTCAGGGCTGGGGACATAGCTCAGTTGGTAGAGTGCCTGCCTCGCAAGCACAAGGCCCTGGGTTCAATCCCCAGCACCACCACCAAGAAAAAAAAAGGATTTCAGCACTCATATGTGCCAGCCACATGCTAAGTGTGATGATACTTCATGAACAAGTCTCTCCATGGAACTTGTGGTCCAAGTGAACAGACATGCACAAGGAATGGCATGCATGATGATGGACATGAAAGGAAACTCCAGAGAGCAAGTGTGTGGACCTTTGTGGGCTAGAGAGCATGCTTGACAAAGGTGAAGGTCAGCCAAGGGAAGCTATTCACATACATATGAAGAAATAAGTTATAAGGCTGAGGTCAAGATAAAGATTATTTACTTTTTGAAGGCAAAGCGGGAATGTATCAAAAGAACTAAGAAAAGAACCTAGGAATTTAAGTTCTTTGGTATTGTTGTCCAATAGGCAGTAGCTCTTGGACATTTGGTCAACTGGTAGATGAACTTAGAGGAGGAAGTTATTCATTATATAATTAATGAACAAGATCTCCTTTTTTTACAGGTTTTATTTATATAATAGATATGCAAAATATTACATTTCTATTGCAGTGATACAACATGTTAATATTATGAACCCCTGATATAATGTGATGAAATGGAACTTTCCCTCTGTGGTCCTCCTTCCCAAATTCATTTAGGTGCATTTGGTGATGTGCAAATGCCAGTGAAAGCACAATCAAGGTACTAAATATAAACATCACCACTGGGAATTTCCTTGCATTATGTGTGTGTGTTTGTGTGTGTGTGTGTGTGGTGTTAAGAACATTTAACCTGAGATTTTCCTGTTAGCATATTAGAAATTTCACCACATATATTGCTAACTATACAACTGTATAGTTGTATAACTGTACAACATAGTACAGCAGATCTCTAGAGCTTATTCATCTTGTCTAACTAGAGCTTTATCCCATGGAACAAAAATTCCCCATTTTCTTCTCTTCCTAGTCCCTAGCAAACACCATTCTAGTCTCTGCTTCTATGAGTTTGGCAATTTTAGATATTGCATATATAAGTGGGGTCATGCAATATTTGTACCTCTGTTACTGGCTTATTCCACTTAGCATAATGTCCTCGAGATTCATCCATGTTGTCACAGATGTTAGAATTTCCTTATTTTTCAAGGCTGTATAATATTTCATTGTGTATAATGATTAGAATAATCTTCCTAAATATTATATTAGATGATATATACATATATCAGTATATATATTCCAGTATATGTAATATATATTATATATTTCATATATATAAAATTCCATTATATGTATGTTGTGTGTGTGTGTGTGTGTGATGTTGCTATTGTGACTAATGCTGCAATGAACGTAGGAGTGCAAATGTCTCTTTGGGATTCTGCTTTCAATTCTATTGGCTATATACCCCAAAGTGGGATCGTTCACTCATATAATTCTATTTTTGATATTTTTAGACACCTTCATATGGTTTTCCATAGGGTCTGTACCATTCTGCATTTCCACCAACAATGGGAAGGGTTCCAGTCTCTTTACATTTTTGCCAACATTTATTTTTTGGTTTTATTTTGCTTTTTTTTTTAATAATAGCCATCTCAGCAGATGTGGGGTGATAAGGTGGCATCTAGTTTCAAAATAGATAACTAATCACGTTATATTGGAACACTGCTATAATGCTCAGGATCTGTGCTTCTGAACTGCTTTTTTGAAATAAATAAAGCTCTTTTCTAACAGATTCTGCTTAGCATTTCAGTAAGCACTGTCATTTACATGGACGCCTAATTGATCCTGAAAACTTCATTGTCTTGTAGAAAAGTCAAGTATTAATTAAACAATATAGAAGCTTAATACAAAGTATTGAGATGAATGAAAAAGAGAAATACAGGGCAATCCAAGACAATGGAATCCCTCTTGTGCTCTGGGCACTATTCTGGGTGTTTTCAGATATGGCACTTGGCTTAATCCCTTATCAAAACTTACACAGATCCTGGGCAGGTGATCCAGGTCAACACCAACAGTGACATGTCATGTCAATGGCACGCCCCTTCATATGAGAGAATGGAAATGGTGCTTCAGCTCTTGGTTCTTCTTCCCAAAACCCATCATCATGAGAAATACATCAGATAAATTTCAAAAGTGGGGAATCAAATACTTAACCAATACACCTCAAAACTGCCAAGGTCATCAAAAACAAAGTCTGAGAAACTGTCATGGTCAAAATGGGCCCAAGGAGACATGACAAGCAAATGTCATGCAGTGTCCTGCAGTAGACAAAGGCATTAGGCAAAAACTAAGGGAATCTGAAAAAAGTAAGAAATTCAGTTGATAATAATGTATCAATATTTTTCATTTATTATAACAAATGTACCATACTAAAGTAAGATGTTAATGATAAGGGAACCTAGCTTCACATGTATTAAAATTCTATACTATTCTCTCAGTTTTTAAGTAAACCTGAAGTTGTCCTAAAAAATAAAGTTTATCTTTTAAAAAAATATGAGGTTTTAATTATCTCATTTTATAGATAAGAAAAATTTAAGTAGCTTCTCTGATATCGTATCACCAGTAAGTCATGATTTGTAGGTACACATTCCTACCCAGAATGCACACACTCTTCTCCTCACACAAGAAAGAGCTGGCTGAAGGAATGATTTTTAGTTGTTCTCAGTTCCTGGAAAGCATTCTTTCTTCAATTAACATGACTAACCAGAGGGAGTCACCCACTCATCAGATTCTCCTTTCTTCAAACTGTTTATATAGTCAAATAACATATAACCTCCTCTCATTGTTTAATGAATATGTTCAAATTGACAAAAAAGTAACCTTATAGACACCCCCAAACATTCATTCATTTCCTGAAGAATCTCAACTCCATGCAAGAGTCTCAAGCAAATTTGAACACAATGCACTCATCATGGTCATTCAAATGGTGCTCCCTGCCCAGGATTATAATACAGTTAATGTAACAGCCAGAAGAGGTACTTCACTAAAAGAGACAGCCTGAGCAAACACCCAGAAACACAAAGGTGGAGAATACGCACCAGGACCAGTAACCAGTTGGTAGGGTATTTGAATGCATGGATGTCTTAGAACTGTTACTGAAGGTCATCCTGACAGATTTATAATCTAAATATCTCTACTTCTGAAGGCAAATAAGACGTCTTATATTTTAAACTTACATGCATTTGTTTACTTAACAATTCTATATCTTGTAGCATATTGAAAATGTCTGCAAATTTGAAAACACGGTTGTAACAACATATAAAGGTACTATCTATGAAACTGAGTTTAGTCAAAATGCAGTGAAGAGTTCATGCCCACGCTTGAATAAATCTAGGGAATTGGTAATTTTATCAACATGTTATTTTTTTAATTGTGATGATGAATAATGAATCGTCAACCCTAGAAACTTTATAGTAGCTAAAGGGCCATCAATATTGCCGAATGCAAAGTTAAACCAACTTTTACAGATGAGAGATGCCTTCAGAATGGCTGTGATGAAATGTATTCCACCAGATGAATTTCTGTGATATGATTGCAAAATGAACCTCTCTCTCTCCCCCTTTCCCTCTCTCTCTTTTTTTTAAACAGGCAAGGGAAGGGGCAGTCAGTCTGAGATTTACACCTGATTTGTGTTATAGTAATCTTTGAAATTAAGAAGTGTATCCTTGCATTTCATTAAATTCTGGCTAATGAGATAACTGTCTTCCCAAGGAGGGAATGATAAAGTACTCAGGCCATAAAGCATAAATTAATACTGCAAGGTTAAACACTGGAACTAACTCATGTTTCAACAAAAGCCCCTACCAGCAGTTAAATTAACTGACATAAATACCATAAAATCTGTCTTTATTTTAGTTTCAGATGATGCTTCTTTTTACACCCCTGCTTTCAGTTTGTATAACTCATTTTTGCACATTATTGCATGCACCATTTGCCATTTAAAGAATCAGCTACAACGAGGAAAAGATTTAAGGAATCAAATACTCAGAGAGGAAAAAGAAACTGGTGGGTCTGGGGATATCATATTGAAGATTGTTAGTGCTGTTGAAAAATACGACAATAGACAACAGTAGTTCAAAGAAACAGTTAATTATGAGACGACCAGCCCAAAGAAATCTACTTTTTAAGCTTTTGATAGACATTTTGAAAAAATGCTAAAGAAAACCTGTGGTGATAATAGGTTTGATATATATTCTGGCAAAAATTATATCACATTAATGAGGTGGCTTAAAGGGCTCATGCATTTTGTAGGAGGCATTTCAATGTATTAGTATAATTAGCAGTGATGAGAAAACTGTTTGGAACTGAATTACCTCTCACGAGTTCATTTGAGCTATATGAAATTACACCATGCAAGAAGGAAAATTATGGAGCCATCCAGAGAGAGTTCATGCCTGATTTGATCATAGCCACTAATTGGATGATCATTTTCGTAAAGCTTTTCAAATGGTTGACAGTTTCTGCCTCTCATTTTTTTTTAATGGACGAGCTCTTTATTTCTTGTACTAAGCAACCAAACATAGGTTTGTTAGAGATTTGGGTGTTTCTACAGGGACCTTACAGGTGTAATTGTCACAATCTGAGCAACCTTTGTCCCTTAATTAGCTGCTTTTGGGGAACCCCTAATGAGAGTTGCTGTTCTTGTTAACAATCCTAGAGAATACCTGATGAGTGAAGCTCTCCAAGCCTGATGCATGTCAGCAGCCACCATATGACAGCAATTTAATGAAGTTAAAACCTGACCCAGTTGGGATGGATGGAGGAGCATTGGTGGTGTACTGCTTTTGATTTCCGTGTGTGTGTGTGTGTGTGTGTGTGTGGTGTGTTTAATATGAAGTAGGTGATCTGGTGAAGGACAGTAAAAGAGTGAAAGATAGAGGGTGGAGAAAGGAAGCTTTACTAATGGGTCTCCATCATGAACCCTATTCACAAGACAGACAACAGCCAATATCAGGAGAACTGATATCAGGGAATCAGTTTTTCTTGTATAAACTGCTTTCATGTGAATTGCATGTTACAGCAGCCTAAAAATTTGGAAGATAAGTAATTATTATACATGTTATCTGCTCAACATTTTATTTATCTTCTCCACACAGCCTACATGAATCATTTCCACTTCAGCCATACAAGATTTCCAAATGCCATTCAATCATGTGGAGTTAAAATTATTATTTAAAAGCTATACTAGTCTCAGATAAGATGTGTATCCCAGCAAATCAGACAGGAAAGTCCTTATGAAAACATGCCACTCAATTTGTTGCTGAAAAGAAGGATACAGCATTAAGTTAATGATTTTTTAATCTGATTGGCAACGTCTTATATTCTTAGGAAAGGCCAGATGGGATACAATACACTACTAGGGTTACTGTGTACATGTGAGTGTGTTAACACTCATGTACCTGTGACACATGCTCAAGTTTCAAGTGGTATTCTTTCTCAAGGTCAAACACTATATTCCTTTATTGCAATGTTTTCACTCTGCAACTAATAGATGCCACAGGACTCTTACTCATAAATATTGCTTTGGGAAATACTTGCTATAGATATTGCAACCACAAGTCATAAGGTGAAATATTAATGGTCTTAAAGTTGTAATGAAACTTCTAGCTCTCTGCTGGCCTTTCCATGCCTCTAATTTGTTTAGGTACTAAGTTACTAAATTTAACCTCTCACAAAATTGAAACTAAACATCTTTATATTAGGAATGGAAATTTTGGAAATGTGCTTACTACATACAAGGAGTATAATTTCAAGGCCTCTGAAATTGAAATTTCACAGAATCAGAATTTAGAGATACTGTTTTTTCTAAGATGTTAGTTTAATTAATTCAGAGCTAACAAGTTCATTAATAACAAGTGAATTCCATATTAACTTTTGTTCAGTGCTGGAAGGACTCATAGAGATTGATGAACTAATTGGTGAATTTAGGTATAAGATATATTTGCAATATATACCCTTGTTCACCTACCTCTGACGTGTGTTTATTCAGGCCACCAAGATGTGAAATAAACCAACCGAATTCCTAAATGAAAAATCCAAAGGGCATTGTTTTTTAATTCCATCATTCTAATGGGTCTCTCTGAGGCATTTGTTGTTGTTCATGTTGGTTTGGGAAAATTTTTCTTTTCCTTAGTTTTTAACTATTTCCTTTTCCCATAATGATCTAAACTAAGCCTTGGCTAATTCTCATTTTGGTGTCCTGTTTTATTGAATTGGAATCTGTTTTCTTCTGAGTTTCCTGCACTAGTTGGTCTTTTTCTTACATTTCTTATCTTTTTTTCATGTATTGATGCAAATTTTCTGAGTCCTTGCCCTCATATTTGATTAATAACAGGGTTTGGAATTTTAGGTATGGATCATTTTCTTTCAGAACTTTGAATGCAATGTTGAATTATCTTCTGCAATCCAATTTTGCTAATGCAAACTGTGTTGATAATTTGATTCTTATTCCTTCATAAATAACTGATTTTTTCCATAAGTACAAGTTTGTTATCTCATTACCACAGATGCCATTCATCTGCCTCAGTTTGTTCAATCTGAAAACTTGAATCATTCTTTGGAGATAAAATATTTCATTTTGCATTTTTAAAATTGACTTCTGACTTCAGATTTTGTTGTTTGAGTTCAGTTTAGTTTAGTTTAGTGCTGTTTTGTTTCCTGTTCTTGTTATTCCACACTTTTGTAAGATGCATCTGGTTCCTTCTGCTTATGTTTTCATATTTTCCTTCTATTTCCTCATCTCTTTATTCTTTTGTTCTGTGTTCTAGAAAACACCTCCAAAGGTTTTTTTGCTTAATTTAGGATTTTTTTCAAAATTTTTTTCTTGGTTAATAATTATGCATTCTGCTTTTGTTGCATAGATGCAATACTTCCTTGAATTTCTTAGACAATATAAGGAAAATTTTTTCAGTTTTCAAAGCTTCTTTATACATCCTGAATTTTCTGTTTTCAGTGAAGTCAGTTCTTTTTCCCATCTTTTCTTCATCTTTTGAACTGAACTGTCAATACATATATACCACACACACATATATATCAGATGTGTGTATATATATGGTATGTGTGTATATTATAATATATTTTGTGTATGTGTGTGAGTAAAGAAAAAGTTTGATAATATTGAGAGCTCTGGTGAGTTGCATTGCTACTGTCTAGGTCCTTTTGTCCTAAACAGGAGAGCTCACCTCTACCTCTATGTATTTGTATATCCCTCTGTGTTTTGAATGAATGAAAAAACACCACACAGATCAGGTCAATTTTTCTAATTTCAAAGTATTTAATACTGCAGGAGGTCTGGCTTGCTACGAAATAAAAATGGCCAACAGATAAATGAAAAAAATGTTCAACAAGCACTTTTATAGCAACATTAGTCCATAATGCTGCATTTCAAGCCCTACATCCCAACACTGTTGCACTGGGGATTAAGTCTCTAGCATATTAATTTTGAGGGACATATTCCAGCCATATCAGATACTACATTTTCTTTGTTACCACAATACATTAAAAGAAAACATGACTGAACACAATATGACAATTTTCACTCAAACTCTGGCTCTATTTTGCAGAGTGGAAGAATAATTCTAGTAATTTATTTATTCTGCTTGTAGTTTTTTCTTCACCAATTTTTTTTCTTTTTCAAATATTTTTCCAGAAACATATTTAGAGGTGGATTTTACTACATTTACTATTTTGAGATATCTGAGTACATAAGAAATATACTGTGAATATATAAGGAATATACTGAAATATATTTAACCACAATAAACTTTTCTTCAATTGCATCTTTGATCATTGTTCCTATTCTGACCATTACTCTTCTGCAGGAACAACGGAGCACTGGATTCCTGTTGCCTACCATATGCATTATTTACTTATTTACCATTTTCATCTCTTTATTTTTTTTTCTTCTACATCTTGAAACAGTATCTAAAGTTTTGTAATTTGTTTCTTTCCCATTATTAAGTCAAGTTACCACAGTGCTCCTTATATTCTGCTTTTAACTCCAGAATAGGCTTTAATTTTACTATTACATTTTGTCATCTTTTTAAGTCTTTTTTCTCATCTCACTTTTTATTTTATCTTGTGTTTTTAAAGCAGACTCTTCTCCTTATGACCCTCTCTTTCTGCTTATTAGGGATTGAGTATTTCTTAATCATATCAAGGGTGTCAAATAAATTTAAATATTTTCTTTAGTTTTCTGAATATAAATATTGATAAAGTCTTTAATTATTTCTCATCTACCATTCTTTTCATAGTTTCTAAGCTGAATTTTTCCATCAGTGTGTTGGAAACAACTTCAATTTCTCACTACCAAATATGAAAATATGCCTGCAGCTACACCCATTCTTTCTATATTACTACTATTAATTTGATGAGGTGTCCATACTCTCTGCAAAGTGAAACTCACAACCTCTGTTTCATATTCTCTTTCCTCCCAACTTCTAGAAACTTGCTCAACTGAGTAAGCTTTCTTCTACTGCGTTCCTAGCAAATCCCCGACTCAGGACCAACATCCCTCTTGTGCTGATGAGCCTATGCTGTGGCTTTTACAGGCTTTCCAGAAACATCGCCTCTCTTCCCAGTCTGCCACTTGATCCTTATCTGTCTCAGACTGGCTTCTGTCCCATCACTTCACCAAAATTGCTATCATTCAAGAGAGCAGCAACCTCCCTGCTTCCACTTCTAATGACTATTTCCCACTACTCATCCCTCTTGACTTCTCAGCAAAATTTGAAATATGATTGACTGCTCCCTCCTTCTTGAAACACTTTTTAGCCCTGCCAGAGAATTTCTGCCCATATTCTTCATCCTCTTATCTATTTAGGTCCTTGGTATTAACATTATTGATTTCTATATGCTTTACATGTTAAAGGCATTAGCATTTTGTCTGTGACAGGAGGCATTTTAGGAAAGAAATCACTTGTCAATATAAATATGGGTTCCTTTATGACAAATGCAGAAAGGAAATACTAAAGGAGATTTTTTTAAGAAAATTACATTTTTCCATTTCAAAAAATACATATTTCTGTTGATCTTCAAAGTTCTATGAATTATATCAAATAAGTTAATGCATTGACATTAATTTTCAATATTTCTACTTGGGAAAATAAACTATTTAGCAACTTATCATTCTAGTACACTTATTATTCCAGAAAATCTCTTGCTTAACCAATTCCCTTATTTAAAGAAAATTAGATGGAGAAAATATTTAGCAAATATAATCAACTTATGGTGAGCATCAATAAATTTCCATATTATTGTAATAAATATTATCGTTCAGTTGTATGGAAAAATGGTCAATAGTGGAATAAAAATCAAAGTTCTTAGAAAGAATAAATAGGATATTAATGTCTGGGAAAGTTAACAGTCTCCTATAAGAGCTACACCTGACATCTTATTCATTTGGACTAGTCTCACAGAAGGTTGTAAAGGGAAGAAGTTTGTGTTTAGATCCTTGAATTCTTTTCTGTGACATACAAAACTCTGCTCTCTACTTGTAGAAGAGTGTTAATATTTTCTTCATGCATTCTCTGGAATACATATAAACAAATTTGAAGACCACAGGATTACAGAATAATTTTGATTTTCTTTCACAGTCCTCTCAATTAAAGGAAATACTTTCAGATTCACACATCAAAGTCCGTAACATAATTATAACTAGTGTAAAAAATGAAATGTGTATAAAGTACCATTAGATATATATCATATATGTGTATGTGTATATACACACATATATATATAATATAATATACATATTTTACCATAAGCTTGTAAAATTTAAATAATAATCCCACCTTAAAGATAAGATACTTAGGCTGCAGAACCACAGTAACAAAAATGGCATGGCCTTGGCACCAAAACAGATACACAGACCAATGGTAGGAACAGAAAACACAGAGACAAACCCAGGTAAATACAGTTATCTCATACTAGATAAAGATGCCAAAAACATTGATTGGAGAAAAGACAGCCTCTTCAAACAAATGTTGCTGGGAAAACTGGAAATTCATATGCAGCAAATGAAATTCAACCCCTATCTCTCACAGTGCACAAAACTAACTCAAAGTGGATCAAAGACTTAGGTACTAGAACAGAGACCCTGAACATAATAGAAGAAAAAGTAAGCCCAAATATCAGCTTAGGAACTGAATTCCTTAATAAGACTCCTAAAATGCAAGAAGTAAAATCAAGAATCAATAAATAGGATGGATTCAGACTAAAAAAGTTTCTTCTCAGCAAAGGAAACAATTAAGAACATGAAGACAGAGCCTACAGAATGGGAGAAAATCTTTGCCAACTGTTCCTCAGGGCCTTAATATCTAAGATATACAAAAAAGCTCAAAACATTTAACACCAAAAACCATATAACCCAGTCAATAAGTGGACAAAGGAGCTAAACAGACACTTCTCAAAAGAAGAAATACAAATGGTCAACAAATATATGAAAAAATGATCAACATTTATAGCAGTTACAGAAATGCAAATCAAAACTACTCTAAGATTTCATCACACTCCAGTCAGAATGGCAATTATCAAGAATACAAGCAACAATAAATGTTGGAAAGGATGTGGGGAAAAGGTTCACTCATACATTGCTTGGAGGGACTGCAAATTGGTGCAACCATTAAGGAAAGCAGGATGGCGATTCCTCAGAAAACTTGGAATGGAACTACCCTTTGACCCAGCTATCCCACTCCTCAGTTTATACCCAAAGGATTTGAAATCAGCATGCTACATTGATGCAGTCACATCCATGTTTATAGCAATTTAATTCACAATAGTCAAACTATGGAAGCAACCTTGGTTCCCTTCAATATATATAATGGAATAATAGCTTTCACAAAGAATTAAATTGTGGCATTTGCAGGTCAATTGATGGAGCTGGAGAATATCATGCTAAGCAAAAGAAGAAAATCCCAACAAACCAAAGACTGAATGTTTTCTCTAATATGCAGATATTAATTCACAATAAGGGGGTGGGTAAGAAAAAATGGAGGTTCTTTGGATTAGGCAGAGGTGCGTGAACAGAGGGAAGGAGGTATGGGGGTAGGAAGGTAGCAGAATTAATCAGACCTTATTACCCTATGTACATATACGATTACATGACCAGTGTGATTCTACATCATGTACAACTAAAAGAATGTTAAGTTATACTCCATTTAGGTATGAAGTTCCAAAATACATTCTACTGTCATGTACAAATAAAATTAGAAAAAAAAAGATATTTAGAGATAATGGCATATCAAAGGTGATATACTTAGTAAGGGGGCAGCTCCAACACTTGAAGCAAAATTTCCTGTTTCCAAAGATTATGATCTTTCCATAATAACATGTAGTAAACAGACTCAGCCAACAGGAACTTGAAAAGGTAAAAGCGTTATGGGATAAATTATTACTTGTCTATTCAATATCTGTTCTCCTTTTCTGTGGTGTAATAGTTTGGATGTGAGGTTTCCCCCCAAAACTCACATGTGAGACAGTGTAAGAAGGTTCAGAGGAAAAAGGATTGGGTTGTAAGAGTCTTAACACATCAGTGATTTAATCCCCTGATCAGGATTAACTGAGTGGTAATTGAAGTAGTAGGGTGTGGCTGGAGGAGGTGGGAATTGGGACATCGCTTTGGGTATATATTTTGTATCTGGTAAATGGAGTCTCTCTGCTTCCTGGTCACCATGATGTGAGCTGTTTCCCTCCACCACCCTCTCCCACCATGATGTTCAGCCTCACCTAGAGCCCTGAGGAATGGAGCCGACCTACTATGGACTAAGACCTCTGAAACCATGAGCCCTCAAATAAACTCTTCCTCCTTTACAATTTTGCTGGTTGGGTCCTTTAGTCACAGCAGCCAAAAGGCTGACTAAAACATTTGGTAACAGAGATTGGTAATGCAAACAACTAAAAGACTGCATTACTATTCTCTTTCCCACTGGAAACCAAGGGGAATAATATACAGAAGAGCTGGAGTGCTGCCTGTTAGGGGGTATACCTCTTAAGCTCCTTTCCCTTCTTTTTCACTGCCTGAGATGCTCAGAAACCAAGCGTAGACTTGAGTACATAAACCATGTGCTAAGAATGATGGATGAAAATACAGTCATAGAGCACTTCTGGCCTATCTCTCAACTTCTTTTATATGGAGAATAAGTCCTTGGGTTTCAGTTATTATTGGGAAGTTTTTATTATATGCAAGTAAAATAGTCCTAATTGATACAGATATATTTTATTTTATCAAGAGAGAAAAAATGACGAATTGTAGATGAGCATCATTCTGGATAATCTACAGAACATTGCCTGAAGCTGTGTCTTGTAGAAGGAGAAAGCATGATTTTGGGGCAACAAATTAATAAACTATGACATTTAAGTTTGTTAGGAAAGAACTGAATGCTTCTTCGCTATTACCTAGCACAGAGAGTTTATGGATGACAATCCCGCTGCTGGAAGAAAGCTAGTGGGTAGATTGACAGACTTTTTAAAAACAGGTATTTAAGAGTGAGGCTGCTGTGAATATAGAAATAGCCACAGACAGTTCATGCTCCTGAGGACAAATGATGATTTGTTATTATGCTTGAACTATGATGAAATCAGTGAAGGCATGGCGGTAAGGAGCAAAACCATGGGGATGCTATTAAGAGTTTAGCAATTCTAGTTTGTTAGGGAATATAGATTCTACTTACCAAAAGTAATGGCATATAGAAAAAGAAAAATGAAGAAGTTATCGTCATTATTTTGAATTGCTTCTGAGCTATTCCATTGTGTCATGAATTTTAAGTCAAATTTCATGTTATTAGTACTCATTTTATTAGTGTGGTGTATGTGTACTGCCACAATATTACACTAATGAAATAGTGGAAATGAACATCAAAGGAAGAGGGAGAGGGAGAGAGAGAAAAAGAAGAAGAGAAACAGGAAGAGGGAGAGAGAGAGAAAGACCAATTCTCTCCTATTAGCTCAAGTTCTTAGATACCTAAGTTGCTTTCTTGGTTAACAGCACACTTTCTATCAATACTTCTTTACTTACTGGACATAATTGTTATTTTCCATTTTAATCTCAGTATATCCACTCATAAATCAGGGTTTTTTTAGAAGACACATTATCTATATTTATTGGTGAGAAAAGAGATATACAGTGACTTTTTTTAACCTTAGCCATGGTCACCAGCTGCCAAGAGACTGAGGTGAGTATAGACCAAGTTGTGGGACTCTGAATGTGCCCAATGTGGAGGAACAACATTCAAGGAATAGTCAATCAAAGGAGAAACTAATTCAAATTAAAAACCACAAACACACCAAAATGACCAGGAATACAAATCATATCCTTATTGTTATTATCATATCAATAATAACCTTGAACTTTAGTGGCCCTAGCTCATCAATCAAAAGACATATACTGGCAAGTTGGATTAAAAAACAAGACCCAACAATATGCTATCTCCAAGAGACTCACCTCATAGACAAAGACATCCACTGATGGAAAGTAAAATAATGGGAAAAAATATATCACTCACATGGTTTGTGTAAACAAGCAGGGTTTTCTATCCTCATATCAGATAAACTGGACTTCAAACCAAAATTAATCAGAAGGGACAAAGAAGGGCATTTCATACTTCTTGAGGGAATTATAAAGGACATTATAATATTTACATAACGGAGTGTATATGTACATCAAACAAACCTTTCTCAATTTCAAGAATCAAATAGACTACAACACAATAATACTGAGTGAATTTAATACACCTCTCTAACTACTGGATAGATCCTCCAAACAAAAACTAAATAAACAAACTATAGAACTAAATAATACAATCAATAATTTAGACTTAGCAGACATCAATAGAATATTTCATCCACCAACAAGTGAATATACTTTCTTCTCAGCAGCACACAGATCCTTCTCTAAAATGGACCATATCTCATGCCACAAAGCAACTCTCAGCAAATTCAAAAAAATAGAGATAATACCCTGCATTCTATTAGTTCTATAATTTCATTCATAAGGGAATAAAATTAGAAATCAATGATAAAATAAAAATAGAAGTTACTTTAACACCTGGAGATTAAATAATATCCTATAGAATGACCAACAGATAGCAGAAGAAATCAGGGATGAAATTTTAAAAATACTTATAGATAAATGAGAACACTAATACAACATATCAAAATCTCTGGGACACTATGAAGGCAGTGCTAAGAGGAAAGTTCATTTCATTGAACTCTTTCATTAAAAGAATAAAAAGTCAATGAATAAACGACCCAAAATTATATCTAAAAACCGTAGAAAAAGAAGAACAATTCATCACCAAAAGTGGTAGAAGATAGGAAATAATTAAAATCAGAGCTGAAATCAAGGAAATGGAAACAAAAGAAACATTCAAAAAATTGACATAACAAAAAGTTGGTTCTTTGAAAAAATAAAATTGATAAACCTTTAGATATGCTAATGAAGAGAAAGAGAGAAACTATGAAGACAGAGAGAAAACTCAAATTACTAAAATTAATGATGAAAAAGAAATACCATGACAGACACTACTGAAATACAAGCAGAAATTATTTTGAAAATTTATACTCCAATAAAATAGAAAATCTTGAAGACATTGACAAATTTCTAGGGACATATGACCTACCCAAACTGAATCAGGAGGACATACACAATTTAAACAGATCAATTTCAAACAATGAGATTGAAGACACCTTCAAAAGCCTTCCAATTAAGAAAAGCCCAGGACCAAACAGATTCTCAGCTGAATTCTCCAAGACCTTCAAAGAATAATTAACACCAATACTCCTCAAAGTATTCCATGAAATACAAAAAGAAGGAACCCTTCAAACTCATTCTCTGAAGCTAGTATCACCCTGATAACAAAACCAGGCAACGACACATCAAGGAAAGAAAACTTCAGACCAATATCCTTGATGAACATAGATGCAAAAAATCTCAATAAAATATTGGGAAAATTACATACAAAAGAATTAAAAAGATAGTGCACCATGATCAAGTGGGGTTCATCTCAGGGATGCAAGTTTGGTTCAACATACAGAAATCAATAAATGTTATTAATCACATCAATAGACTTAAAGACAAGAATCATGATCATCTTGATAGATGTAAAAAAAGCATTTGACAAGATACAGCACTCTTTCATGCTCAAAACACTAAATCAGTATTTTTGTTGTTATTTCTATTCTATTCGT
Source organism: Glaucomys volans (assembly GCA_020662805.1). Classification (NCBI taxonomy): domain Eukaryota; kingdom Metazoa; phylum Chordata; class Mammalia; order Rodentia; family Sciuridae; genus Glaucomys; species Glaucomys volans. Next base: position 968,633 of record JAJEJO010000135.1, read on the forward strand.
TTCGTACTTTGATCTTATTTTTTTTTTTACAGACTTCATTTTGATTCATTGTACACATATGGGGTACAAATTTTCATTTCTATGGTTGTGCATGATGTACATTCATATCATTCTTGTTAATCACACATGTACCTAGGGTAATGATGTCTGTCTCATTCCACCATTTTTCATATGCCCATGCCTCCCCCTCTCATTTCCCTCTACATAATCTAAAGATCCTCAGAAGATCTTTAAATCAGTATTTTTCAATGCAGCATTATTATTATTCAACCAAATGGACACCTGAATCTTGGTTGTAGTAATCAAGTGAAAACCATACAATCCAGATACATAGCAATAAAAATACTTGGAAGAGTTCTTTAATTTATGCTTTATGAAAGAAACTGAAGAATTACCTAAAAGTGACTGAAGATGAATCTACACCTTGGAATAAGAACTGCATACTTATTTCTAGATAATTGACTTAGACAAACTTAAAGATAATTCTTACAAATGGCACAAAGTGGGATTCTCCTAGCAATTTCTACTTTCCCTTCATCAAGGACTTGGAAAAGTCATTTTTTTTTTCATAGAAAATATCTCTTTCCTTATTCAGTCTGGGTTCTTTTTCCAGGTTGAGATGACATGCTTCTGGTTGGCTACAGTGGGCTCAGGTGTTACTTTATTATGTTCAAGTGACAGGATGAATGAAATCAAAGGTCTTGAAATATGGATAGGAAGTAGATAGAATGAAAAGGAAAGGATAATCCAAGTAACAGGACGATCTTGAACAAGTTTGAATGAAGAGTGGCACAATTAGCACACAGAGAGCTGGCCAGGCTGGAACACACGTATTAAATGATTGTGGCAGGAAAACTTGGACAAGTAGGATAGAATCTTCAATGACAGACATTGTAAGTAGGTTTGCTGTTCTAAGCATTAGAAACCTTTCTAGGTATTGGACAAAAGAGTCCCAAGACAAAAGTGATATTTTTCCAAAGCTGTTTCACTTGTAGAGGTTGGAATAAAATGGAAGAACTGTTAAAAGGGAAGCTTCAACCAAGAAGATTTAGCTGTGATTCAAGTATAATGAAGAACTCAATCTACATAGAAAAAAGAAAGCACTAATTGTACAAGGAAGAATCAATTCCACTGTCATTTCACTAAATGAGAAAAGAGTATGAAACGGTAGAGCAGTAGAAACTAAAAGTGGCACTGTAGTAAGGTTAATCTATCAATTATTCAAGAAATTTAAGAAAGGAAGGGAGAAATCATAACATACTTTGTTTATCAGATAGGCTAGAAAAAGAAGCATCTGTTTAGAGAGATGATAATTTTTCTGATAATTTGTGTATATGGTAGAATAGTGGGAATTTTTGTAAGAGTGACGGCAAAAGATTAAATGGGGTCTGTAGGAATCATCAATCAAGTTAATACTGAAGCCTCTGCCTTCCACACCACTCCCGCTGTACACAGAAAAATGGTCATTTGAGGGACATCACGAGTGCAGTCTAGAAATAAGGTAGAAATTATAGTTCATATCATTCAATCACCTCAGAGCACTAATTGCTAAATGAAAAAACAAATACCTTCTTTTTTCTATTTCTCCTGGAAGTATAAACCACGTAGGCAAGACCTTTCGCCAACTCCTGGTTCACCAAGTCATGCCCCAGCTATTTCACCTCCAGGGGCTATAAAACAAAGTTTAGAAAAGGAACTTCACAGTGACTAACCTGATCTCTCTTCCCACCAGCTGCAAAAATATACTTTACATGTTACACATTTATGTTCGTTGATGTTATACAAGAAATCTGTGCTTGATAAATGGTATTACACATTCATTTCTAAAAATAATGTTTGGGCAAAGCTGTCAAGTTTATCAAAAATAGAAAAGATTTTTACATTCTGGACTGAGTCATAGGAGGAAATTGCTCAGTGTCGGTAGTGATTGGAAATAACAATTATCCCACCTCCTTGCTTCATTTTCTGCAAGCACTATAACCCCCTGATGTGCTATGCGTTTTTAAGTTACTGATTGATTGCCGGTCTCCCATCCTCAGATGAATGCTCCATGAAGGCAGGAATTGTTGTGACATTGTGGACATATATATCTCCAAGAATCTACTCAGATAGAGTGCTGCATTCCTACAGTCCCAAATTATGTGCCTCTGCTATATGGTAACACTCAAGTGAGCAATGTGTGGCTTTAATGACCATGATTTTGAGGGTTCAGGGTTGTTCCTGCATATTTAGAGAGATAATTTATTCTATTTCTTTTGTAACCTAATTACAATATTAAAACTCTGTGAAAAATTAAACTCTGGGCTTTTCCATTTTAACACTGTGAGTTGATAATATCTTTATAACCTGCTACTATAAATGTTCTTATATGACTTTCCACGTAAATGCTCTTACGTGACTTTCTGTATAGTCTGAGAGTACTTACAAAAACAATTTTCTGAACTATAATAAGCAGCAATCCAATAAAAATGCGTTTAATGACTTAAAAGGCAGTTGGATTCCCAAATGTTTCTCTTGCTTTCATGAAATTTTGCAAGTTGTTTCTCCAGAAATTCCCAGGAATTTCAATATTACCTAAGGTGTAATTTTACCTTTGACCCAAGTGGAGTAAGAAAATAATAGAGGTTAGTATTATAGATTACAATAGAATTAAGTGGTAAACAGGATAGAAATTTAGATAAAGAACATTTCATTCCTAAGAGCTGGTTACTACATACAAATGAAAAAAAAAAAAACAATGTGCTGATGACAAAAATCTGGGATTTGTAAAAAATACTGTTTCTTGACTCGAGTGTCTAATAATGACAATTATTTAAAAACTTCTTCCAGATTCTCTTTCTGCTTGGTCAGTGCAGATAAATCTACACCGTGTTTTGTCTTATGTTTTGTTTTATTTCCAACCACGCCTCCTGTTTGAGTTTTCTTTGGTCTTATTTTTATTGCCCAAATGGACAATTCACCATGACCCTAAGAAACCCAGTCTTGGATTATAATGTGCTATTCTACTAATAGCTTTTCCCCGTTAATATTAATTTTAAAAAAAAAAACAGTTTTCTCTCAGATCATTGGACTTACATAGCTTTGAATGAAAAAAATGATCTTTTGCTTCATAAAAAAGAAAAGAAAAAGGAAGGAAGAAAGAAAGGAAGGAAGAAAATAAGCTAGGCATGGTGGTACACTTGTAATCCCAGTAACTGGGGAGGCTGAGGCAGGAGGATTGCAAGGTTGAGACCAGCCTCAGCAACTTAGCAAAGGCCTGTCTCAAAAAATAAATAAATAAACAAAAGAAGACCTGGGGATGTAGCTCAGTATTCAAGCACCCTTGGGTTTGATCCCCAGTAATAACAACAACAAATACATTTAAAACAGTCATTTTACCAAGTTACAACATGGCTAAAAATGATATATTAGTTCTGTTTGCGATTATTTGTTTTGATGAAGATTTGCAGTGGGGAAAAAAATGAACAACAAATGGTAAAATGTATTCTATTTGTTTAAGGGATGAGATTTGAATTTATGTGTAACTATGGGTGACACTGACTTTTGGAATATTCAGAGCTTCTTAGAGAAAGCAGTGATACTGGAACAGACCGAATTCAATAGAGACGCGAAAGCAGTTAACTTTGCTTTTGCTTCCCTACTCCTTCCTGAATGCTGTGCGTAGCATGACTGTATGACCGACACCAAGCAACAATTTAAGATGAATCAATCTCTCTCTCTCTCTATTGCTCTCTCTCTCTCTCTCTCTCTCTCTCTCTCTCTCTGGCCGTATAAAACAGTAGGATTCAGTCTGATAGAATTAAAGGATTCAGTCTGACATAATTAAAGAAGCATGGAATGTAGTTTACTCAGATTAGTTCTCATATTTATTTCCCTTTTCCCTTCCTTCCTCCCTCTCCCTGTTCATTTCCCTGTACTGAATTATGTGATACTGCTTCAAGCATGGATAGAGAGCAAAATGGTTAGAAATCTGTAACAAAGTAGGCATTTGTATTTCTTGAGCATTAGACATTCTCCCATTCTTAATGCTGTCGGTTTGAAAAGGGTATTTTGTGATTATAATTTTCACTTCTTTTTCAGAATGTAATTTTGAATTTCTTTAAGCAAGTTAATTAGCAATTGCTTTTCTTCCTTATTGAATAGATGTTTTTTATTTTCCTTATATTTGAGCATTTGTTTTATTATTTTTATGAATAAAAGCTTATCTACTGCAAAAGAACATTCAAGACCTATTATAAGTGTGTGTGTGTGTGTGTGTGTGATGTAAGTATATATTAATAGGAAATATACAAGAAGCCATTGTTTTTGACTAAGTCCCTGTACTAGGCTCCAACAGACCAGATTGAAAACAAAATGGAGTTGCATAAGCTAAAGTTCCACATCAAAAAGCTGAAAATCAAGCTGAAACTAAGGTATCCACCTGACCTTCCAAAAATATCAGGATTAGAGAGATAACAGCCAAATTTCCCAACCAGGTTGGTTTCAATTGGCAGGATAATTAAGTTCTCTGTACATTAATCCTTATACAAAAAAAAAGTTAATCTAAAGTAATCTGAAGTTAACCAATCAGTTTTTTTTTTCTTTCTGTTCTGTTTTCCAGTCCTCACGCTATAAGAAAGTAACTTTGAAATGATTGATGAGATTTTTTATTTTTTCTTTATACTTTTTTCATCCCTTTTCAATGAAACAAATCTCATCTACTGAACTCATTAAAACACTTTATTGGAATGAAGTGTTGCTCAATTCTAGAATCGAAACTAAATCCAATTGAATTCTTTAAATTGTTGTAATTTTATCCTTTGACAATAAATCTGTTGGCATATTTTTCTTCACCTCCCCTTAAGTGAGGCTATTTCATACATTTGTAATATAGTTGGATTCTTTGGCCACACTGGGCATGTCATATGGGAGCTTGTGAGCTCTTAAATGATTATTGTTCTAATTTGCCTACATTATGGTTCACTTTTTGCACTGTAAAGTTCTTTGGGCTTTGACAAAATATTCTATGCCCACCTCTATAATAATATGAAATAGTTTCACTGCACTCAAAGTAGTCTGTGGCTTCACCTACTCAATCCGCCTTCTTCCTCAAACCCCTGGCAACCACTGACTAGTTTACTCTCTAGGCAGTTTTGCTTTTTCAAAAGAAAAGCAAAAGTGTACAGATTATTTTGAAGACCATTCTTTCTCCATGGAACTGCCTTCACACCTTTGTCTAAAATCAGCTAACTTACATATACATGTACCTATTGCTGTCATTTCTAGTCTAGTCCACTTATGTGCCTGTTTTTTCTAGAGTTGTGCTTGTGTTGATTACTATTGCATTATAGAAAGTCTTGAAAGTGGGTAGCGGGAATCCTCCAACATTGTCTTTATTATGCTGTTAACTGCCCAAGGCTCTTTGTCTTTCCATACACATTTTACTTATTTAGTAGTGCTGGAAATCAAATCCAGGGCCTCTCACACACTAGGCAAGGGCTTTACCATTGAGAAACACCCCAGCCCCTCCACATACATTTTAATAACTTGCTAGGATTTTGATTGGGATTGTCTTAAATCTATAGATCAATTTGAAAAAAGCTGACATCATAGTAAGTCTTCTAATCTCAGAAAGAGATGAAATGAACTCATAATGTCTCTCCATTTATTTCAATTTTATTTCTTTTATCAGTGTTTTATAGATTTCCGCATATAGATCCTACACATATTTGTTATATTTTTAAGTGCTGCTTTTTTTGTGATATTGTAAATAATAGATTTTTTAAAAATTTCAAAGTCTCATTATTCATGGTCAGCATATGGAAAAGTCATCAGTTTGTGTATTTGACCTTGAATACTGAGATTTGCTATATTTGATTGTTAGTTCCAAGGAATTTTTTGTAAGTTTTTGTTTCATTTTGAGTTTTTATGTTGTTTTTCCACATAAAAAAATTCCTTTATCTGTGATTATAATAGTTTTGTTCTTTTTCACACCATATAATAAATTTATTTTTTCTTCTCTTGGTACACTAAGGCTTTCAGAACAAAGTTGAACTAGCAAAGAGGTTGCCCTGGCCTTTTTCCCAATCTTTATATTGAATATTGATAATTTGTGTTGTCTCTCCTGTTTTCTTCATTAGCCTATCTAGAAGATGTTTGATGTTTTTTTATTTTTTTAAAAAAAGCATCTTGTGATTTTATTTGTAGTTTTTCTCTAATTCTTTCCTGTTTTTTGATTTCACTGATCCCTGTTCCAATTTTTTTTCCCTCCTACTTGCTTTAGGCTTACACTGCTCATCTTTTACTAACTTCCTAAAGTAGATTAGATTATTGATTTTTTTATCTTTTTTTGTTTCTAATACATACATTTAATGATAAATTTTGTCTCAGCACTGCTTTTGTTGCATCCCACAGATCTTTGTCAAAATAATTTTTAATTTTTCATAAGACTTCTTGGACTCAGACTATTTAAAAGTATATTGCTGAATTTCCAAATATTTGGAAAGTTCCCTGTTATCTTTCTATAATTGATTTCTAGTAAATTCAAATTTTACTTTGATTTCTATCCCTTGAAATCTGTTATGGTATGGTTCATGGACCAGAATAAGTTACATCTTTATGAAGTTTCCATATGAGCTACAGAAAAGCAGGGTTTTTTGGAAGAAGTATTCTATAATGTCAATGAGATCAAGTCAATTGATAGTAAGGTCCTAAGTCATGCTATGTCTTTGCTGATATTCTGCCTGCTAGATCTATCAATTACTGACAGTGAGATAGTAGAATCTTAACTATAACAGTGAATTAGTTTCAATTCTATCAGATTTGGCCTCATGTATTTTGATGCTCTCTTGTTAGATATGTAAATGCTTAGGATTAACATGTGTTATTGGAGAAATGACACTTTTATTATTATGTACCACCCATATTTATCATTAATAATCTTCCTTCTTCCTGAAATCTATTTTGTTTAAAATTAATATAGGTACTTCGGTTCACTTTTTCTTTGTATTTAAAATGGGTTTCTTATAGGCAAATGTAATTGGCACCTATTACTTTATCTACTTTGAAAATCTGTAATTTCAGTAGGATATTTAGAGTATTTGCATTTAAAGTGATTATTGATATACTATGATATATTGACATATATCAATAATGTATGTAATCAACATATAATTAATAATACATATGATATGTTATTGATATATCATGATATCTATCTTACTATTCTGTTTATTGGACTTGCTTATTTTCCCCTTCCTACCTTGTCTAGTATTATTGGGCATGTTACATGATTCCAGTTTTTCTCCTTACTTAGAGTATCAATTATACCCCTTTTTAAACAATTTTAGAAGTTGTTCTAGAGTTTTATGCACTTTTAACAAATCTGTGCCTACCTTCTATAGTGCTACAGCACTTCCCTCTAGGACATATTCTTTGTTATAGAGTGTTCCCAATTCCTTTCTCTCCCTCCCCTGTCTTTTATTATTTATTTCATTTACACATAATAATTGCGTAAATGAAAAAATTGTAAACTATTGAAGTAAAAATTGTTACTATTTTTCACTGTTTTTTGTGTGTGGTACAAGGGATTGATCACAGTTGCTCAAACAATCCTGAGCCCTATCACTGAGCTGTGTCCCCAGCCCTTTTCAAAATTTTGTTTTGAGGGAGGGTCTGGCTAAATTGCTTCCTGCCTTAGCTTCCCAAGTAGCTGAGATTACCTATCATTACTTTAATGGGAAATTATCTTTTTCAGAATAAGAAAAATATTTATTCTTTCTCTTCTTTTCTTCATGTTGGTCCAAGGTTATGATCTCTCTCTTTTCCTGTGCCTCGAAACTTTCTTTGAACATTTCTTGCAGGGAAGATCTGCTACCAATGAATTCCTTCATTTTATATTTGTTTAAGAAAGACTCCATTTCTCCTTCACTTTTGAAGATTTGCTGTATGTGGAACTGTAGATAGGTTGATGTTTTCTGTATTTTACATATTTTACTATGCCCTTGTCTTGGTTACATGGTTTCTGGCAGGAAGTCTGCTCTCATCTTTCATCCTCTGAAAGAAGGAGGTTTTCTTTTTCTTTGGTTCTTTTCAAGATTTTCTCTTTATCTTTGAAACTAATAATAAATAATAAATCTTGAAAATAATTAATCTAGTTGTGAAGGGGGGTATTTATCCTCCTTGGGATTTCCTGAGTTTCTTCATCTGTGGGTTAGTATCTGACATTAGTTTTGAAAGTTTGGAACCATTTTTATTTGAAATATTTAATATTCAAATATTATTCTTTTATTCTTCTCCTTCCAGTATTCAAATGACATCTGTATCTTTTGTTATTGCCTCATAGTTTTTGGGTGCTCTGTTGTGTGGTTTCCATTCCTTTTCTGTTTTTCAGTTCAGAAAATTACCATTGACCTTATTCAAGTGCACTGGTGTTGTCCTTGGGCACTTTGAGACTCTTCATGACCTGGTCTATCATCCTGCATTTGTTTACTATGCTTTCTTTTCCACATTGTTTATTGGTGCTTTATAGTTGCACATAATGATGACATTTGTTGTTGCATATTCTTACATGCATACAATATAACAATATCATTTGGCCAATATCACTCCCCAGCACTTTCCCCCACCATCTCCACCACCAGGTGCCCCATCCCTTTCCTCTACTAATCTGCCTTTGATTTTTAGATTCATCCCCACCTTTATTTTCCTTTTTCCTCTCTAACTTATGCATATGAAAGAAAATATACAACCCTTGACCTTCTGAGTTTGACTTATTTTGCTTAACATGATTGTCTCTAATTCCATTCATTCTCCTGCAAATGACAATTTCATTTTCCTTCATGGGTAAATAAAACTCCATCGTGTGTGTGTATATATACACACACACACAATGTGTGTATAATATATAACATACTATGGAGTGTGTGTATGTGCGTGTATACACACACACATGCATATGTATATATGCATATATGTATATATACACTTTTATATATATATACACTTTTTATATATATATATACACACACACATATATATATACACTTTTTTAATCCATTCATCCATTGACAGACACCTATACTGGTTCCATAATTAGGCTATTGTGAATTGTGCTTCTATAAACATGTGTATGCATGTATCACTATAGTATGATAGCTTCATCATATTATAGCATGATGGATACAGGATAAATACTAAAAAGTGGTATATCTGGGTCAAATTATGGTTCCATGCCTAGTCTTTTGAGGAACCTCCATACTGCTTTCCATGGTGGTTGTACTAATTTACAATCCCACCAACAGTATAAAAGTGTTCCTTTTTCTCCACATCCTCTCCAGCATTTATTATTATTTATATTCTTGATGACTGCCATTCTGAATGGTGTGAGATGAATCTTAATGTAGTTTTGCTTTGCATTTCTCCAAGTGCTAATGATGTTGAACATTTTTTCATGTCCTGTTGGCTATTGGTATTTCTTCTTTAGATAAGTGTGTGTTTAATTCATTTGACCATATATTAATTGGATTATTTGAATTTTTGGCTGTACAGTTTTTTGAACTTTATGTATATTCTAGATATTAGTCCTCTGTCAGAAGAGTAGGTAGCAAAGATTTTCTCCCATTCTGTAGTTTCTCTCTTCCCTTCCTAATTGGTTCCTTTGCTCTGCAGAAGCTTTTAATTTGAAGCCATTCCATTTATTAACTCTTGACATTATTTCCTGAGCTTTAGAAGATCCTAATAAGAAAGTTATTGCCTGTGCCTAAATGTTGGAGTGTTGACAGTACATTTTTTTCCAGGAGTTGTATAGTTTCTGGTCTCATTCCTAGGTCTTTGCTCCATTTTGAGTTGATATTTTGTGCAGGGTAAGATATAAGGGTCTGGTTTCATTCTTCTACATAGGGATAGCCAATTTTCCCAGCACCACTTGTTTATAAAGCTGTCTTTTCTCCAGTGTATACTATGCTTTGTATTGATAACAATTTCTTTTGGTTCTTTCTTAGAGTTCCATCTCTCTGTTTACATTACCCATCTGTTTGTTCATGTTTTCTACTTTTGTGATCATTGGAGTCTCAAACATAATGATCACAGTTATTTTTATATTCTTTGCCTGAAAATTTCTACAAGTCTAGTTCTGAGGATTGCTTTGTCTCTCCTCTTTTTTCTTGCCTTTTAGCATGCCTTGTAATTTTTGTTGAAATCCAGACATGTCCCATCAGGTAATAGGAATTGAAGAAAACAGACCATTAGCGTGGGGTTAAATGTTAGTCTGTCTTGGAATTGGGTTGTGCGTAATGTTTATTTTAACTATACATACAAAAGTCTTCAAATTCTTCTGATGTTCTCATTAACTGTTTCTCCCTTCTTGAATCTGGATGTAAGGTATGTGTTGTGCAGCTCTTTTGGAGCCACACGGGGCCCTACTAATGTGATGGTAAAGTGTCAGAGAGGGAGAGCTTTCTATAATCCTGTGATTAAATCATAGTCTTTTTGTAAACCCACGTGTTTGGACTGAGGTCTTCCCAGGTATTTCTGTTCCTTCTCCAGTGGTGTTAATTTTCCACCCACCCTATCCTCTCTTTTCTGTTAGCAACATTTCCAATCTCCAATTGATTTCCTTGTATCCTAGTACTCTGTTGACCTCTCCCATTAGGTGAGACCAGAAGCCTCAAGGGTTATGGAGTGGGGAGGAAGCCCCAAGTCCTTTCTCCCAGTTGTGATAAGTTTTAAAATCTAGCTCAGTTAGTCCTTTGCCTTAACATTAGGCGTTTGTCATGGAGAAAAACCTAATACACAATATTTACTCTTCCCTTTCCTTACTAGAGTCAGGAGTGGATCTCTCTAAGATCCTCAGCATGAGAACTCGTTGGGGAACTTGGAAAGAAAAAATGCTAGGGAAGTCTAGTGCCTTCCATAAGACTTCTAAGACTAGAGACCCATAAACTTCTCGTTATATTAGTCACCTACAGCTTCCAGAAATTGGTCAAAATTTAACTAGTTTTACATTACAGTAGAATATTCTTTTTATTCTTTCTTTTTTTTTTAATTTTACAGAATATTCTTTAATCCACTGTTTCTAAAACTTTTACACCAGGAATTCATTCATGAAACTCTACTAACCTCCCAGCACTAGTGGTTCTGTTGTTTAAATTTCTGAATCCAAATTCATGTGAGATTGGCTCCTAGGTCTAGAATCATCTTCTTCCTTCTTCTTCTTTCTTCCTTCTTCCTTTCATCCTCCTCCTTCTCCTCTTCTTCTTTTTGGTCAAATTTTATTATCAGGGTTAGATTACTTTGGAAAAAATAAATTGAAACTGTGTTTATTCTTTTTCCTTTGATTGTTTTTTCTGTTGTAAGGAATATTTTACATTCAAGATTGATCTTTTCATTAGTCAAGTTCACTGTGCTCTCTTTAATAAAACATCCCATAATGATATTTGATGTATGTGCATCAGGTTTTAAGACACTCATGCATATTATTCTATATAACTTTTTAATTTTTAATACTAAAAAGAGCTACAAATATTATTTTATTTATACTCTTCTTTTACATTTTTTTCTCTTACTGGATTAGACAATGCAAAGAATTATTTCCCAAAGTATCTTCCATGAAATGTTGATAGGTATTATAATAAATTAGATTATAATAAAAATTAGAGAAAATATTTATGATTACATAGGTGGAAGAAATAGGGGTAAGCAAGTTTTCACATGTTGATTAACATTGTGAATGTTAACATTGTGAATGATTAACATTGTGAATCTTTCAGGGGAAATTCCTGGATGCATTTCCAAAACTGGATTGACCAGGGATTCATTTATTTTTTATTAATTACCATTTCAAAAAGTGTGGATTTGTTTAGTTATATTATTTCATTTAGAAAAAATCACCTCTCAATTCAGTAATGTTCTTGTTTCCAATGCTGTATTTGTTTTTATCTTTATATACTTCTTACCTTACTTTCTTCAGTTTTATTTTTATTTATTAAACATGTTTAATTGCAATAATTTGATTTTTACCTGTTTTCATTTACTAAAGAAGGCATTAGAAGCTATGAATTTGACTGAATTATGGCTTTATTTGTTTATCATAAGTTTTTATAATTTGTACTTCATTACACTTTTCCAGTATTTAATAATTGTAGTTCTGTTTTCTTCTTTGGCAGTAGAATAATAAAGTGTTTTGTTTCAAAGTTTCCAATTTACTTGAATTTGATGTAAAATTATTAAAATTGCAAATTATAGCACTTGATTACAGGAGTGTGTATACAGCACATTCTACATTTTCTGTACCAGTTAATTTATTTAAGCTTTCCTTATGATTATTCACAATTAATTATTGAAAACTCCCTAAAACAAATATGCTCCTGTCATTCTCACATTTTTCTACAAATTCGAACTTTGTATATTCATTTTTCACCTAATTATTTATGATTTCTCATTGTGCATTTCACCCTTTATTATTAAATATAGACTCTTTTCTTTTAATTTCTACCTTGAATCTTACTATTTTGATATTACAGTATCTAATTTTTTGTTTAGTCATTTTGTTTAAAGAGCATATCTCAACATACACAATTTTTTAGATAATTTTAACTGCATTACGTATCTTCATTATGTCATAATCTTTTCTGATATTATAAATAATGCTCTTGCAGTTGTATTGAATATTATATAAATTGTTTTGTTGACTTTATCCTCATAATCTCATTTTCTAATCATATGTTAAGTATTTTCTTGTAATCATTATTGTAAAAAGTTAAGCCATATCTATTAGCTCTCCTTTTTGACCACTAAGGATATTAAGAATATTGGCATAATTATTTTCTTTCTCTTGCCTACTCATTTGCGATCATTTTTAGCATTATCTGGGATCTACTTTATCTGACTCATTTTATTTTATCTTATACTACTTCTTCTTAAGTAAATATTTAGGACTTCCATTATGTTTTATAATAATCTTCATGAGATAGTCCAAATTCTATTGTTTCATAGTTTTAATATATATTGGCATTTTTTTAAAAAAAAAGTATAGTTTTCCCATTACTGAGTGTTTTGTCTTGGTACAACCCTCATTTTTTTTTAAAATGTCTCTTGGAGTAGTATTTTAGGAAGAGTACATGAATGGTTTGCTTGCCAAGTCCATCATGTATCAGACTTCTTTCTGTTACCTCACACATAAATGCCAACTTTGTGCAGGGTAGAGGAGGGGCCGAGAGAACCTGCTGCCAGAATGCCTGGATTACTTTGTTCACTCTGGCAAAGATTTCTGCTCAAATTTTTAGCCGTGTCTATTAGCCATGTGACTCTTTTAATATTGTCATGTCTCTATTACTGCTGTGTAAATAGTTCTTTCATATATTGTCTTAAATATTTCTAACTCAAATTCCAAGAGGTGTCCTTAATAATATGAAAGCTAGTAAATATAATCCTTGAACTTTACTGATAATAGTCACACCTAAGAGATTTCATTTAGGTCAGTAGTTAGCCTTTGTTTTTTAAGGCTGAAAATTCCTAATACTCTCTGTACTCACATTTCCTCATTTTTAAATTTTATACTTTATTCCTAATGCTATTTATTTCACTGATTTAACTCAAACTCATGCTAAATTCAAGGTGATATACAATATGTGCATGAAATAAAAGTTCCTACTATGTCTTAAAATGAGATTTTTAATATAAAATGCAAAATGTATTTTCATCACATTAAGACACATAACTTAGGAACTGTTCATGATAGCTTATTACCAATATCTTTTGATTTTATACAAATTGTTTTTTTTTTAAAGCTCTAAGGTCATTCATCTCCCATTCTTCTGTCAATTTAAAGGATTTATCCATATATACACCGTCAATCACTGGGGTCTCCTGGAGTGAATTCCCACTGACCTAACTCTTCAAAATAAAAAATGGTATTATTTAAAAATAATGAATGAAATAACTCATAGAATCTATTCCACTGTAATTATCTAAAAATTAAAAAGAGAAAAAGCGTAAGTCTTGTGCCATATAATGGAAAGTCTTACAATTGTATATTTTTATTTTATTTTTTACTTTTGGTATTGGGCACTTTTCCACTGACTTACATCCCCAGCCCTTTTTATTTTTTATTCAGAGACAGGTTTCAATACTACTGAAGACTCCCACAGTAAACACCCTGTTCTAACAAGTCCTTTTGCAAGGAACATTTATTAAAAATAAAGAGAAAGAAAGTCCTCGTTTAGTTGCTGAGGATGGCTTTGAACTTGTGATCCTCTTGCCTCACCTTCCCAAGCTACTAGGATTACAAGTGTGCACCAACACAACCAGCAATTGTATATTTTATTTATTTATTTATGTATTTATTTATTTTGCAGGTATTAGGGGTTTTTTTGTTCTTTTTAATTACACATGACAGTAGAACCCAGTTTGATATAATTATACAGCAGGAAATATATCTTTTTTTTCAAAATGTAGATTCACACAATTCATATAATCTTACATATACATAGGGTAATACTGTCCGTCTCAGTCTACTATCTTTCCTTCCCCATCCCCACCTGCCCCATTTTCCTCTACACCATCCATACTTCCTCCATTTCTCTCTTGTCCCCCCCATGACCTCTCCCACCTCCATTGTGTTTCAGGATCCACTGATCAGAGAAAACATTTGGCCTTTGGTTTTTTTTGGGCTTGGCTTATTTCACTTAGCATGATCTTCTCCAACTTCTCCCATTTACCAGCAAATGCCATAATTTTATTCTTCTTTATGGCTGAGGAATATTCCATTGTGTATGTATACCACAATTTCTTTATCCATTCTTCAATTGAGGGCATCTAGGTTGGTTCCACAATCTAGCTATTGTGAATTGAGCAACTATGAACATAGGTATGATTAAATCACTATACTTTGCTGATTTTAAGACCTTTGGGTATAAACTGAGGAATGGGATAGCTGGGTCAAATGGTGGGTCCATTCCAAGTTTTTGGAGGAATCTCCATACTGCTTTCCAGAGTGACTGCACCAATTTGCAACTCCACCAGCAATGTATGAGTGTGCCTTTTCCCCCACATCCACGTCAACACTTACTATTGCTTGTGTTCCCGATAATAGCCATTCTAATTGGAATTAGATTAAATCTTAGGGTGATTTTAATTTGCATTTCTCTAATTACTAGAGATGATGAGCACTTTTTCATATATTTGTTGATCACTTGTATATTTTCTTCTGTGAAGTGTCTGCCAAGTTCCTTAGCCCATTTATTGATGGGGTTCTTTGTATTTCTGGTGTAAAGTTTTTTAAGTTCTTCATAAATTTTGGAGACCAGTGCTCTGTCTGAAGTGTGTGTGGAAAAGACTTTTTCCCACACTGTAGGCTCTCTTTTCACATTATTGATTGTTTCTTTTGCGGAGAAAAAGCTTTTAAGTTTGAATCTGTCCCATTTATTGATTCTTCCTTTTATTTCTTGTGCTCTGGGGGTCATGTTAAGTCTGGTCCTAAGCCAACATGAAGAAGATTCGGGCCTACTATTTCTTCTATTTAGTGAAGGGTCTCAGGTTGAGTTCCTAGTTCCTTGATCCATTTTGAGTTGAGTTTTGTACAGGGTGAGAGATAGGCGTTTAATTTCATTTTATTGCATATGAATTTCCAGTTTTGCCAGCATCATTTGTTGAAGAGGCTATCTTTTCTCTATTATATGTTTTTGGCACCTTTGTCTAGTATGAGACAACTATACTGATGTGGTTTTGTCTCTGTGTCTTCTATTCTGGTGCCAATACCATGGCATTTTTGTTACTATTGCTTTATAGTAGGGTTTAAGGTCTGGTATTGTGATACCTCCTGCATCATTCCTCCTGCCCAGGATTGCTTTGGCTATTCTGGGTCTTTCGTTCTTCCAGATGAATTTCATGATTGCTTTCTCTCTTTCTATGAGGAATGTCATTGGGATTTTAATTGGAATTGCATTAAATCTGTATAATTCCCTTGGAAGTATGGCCATTTTGATAATATTAATTCTACCTATCCAAGAACACAGGAGATCTTTCCATCTTCTAAGGTCTTCCTCAATTTCTTTCTTTAGTGTTCTGTAGTTTTCATTATAGAGGTCTTTCACCTCTTTTGTTATATTGATTCTCAGGTATTTTTTTTTGAAGCTATTGTGAATGGAATTATTTTCCTCATTTCACTTTCATATGATTCATTGCTTATGTATATAAATGATTTGATTTATGTGTGTTTATTTTACATCCTGCTATTTTTCCAAATTCATTAATTAGGTCTAAAAGTTTCCTGGTGGAGTTTTTGGATCTTCTAAATATAGGATCATGTCATCAGCAAATAGTGACAGCTTGAGTTCTTCTTTTCCTATTCATATTCCTTTAATTTCTGTGGTATAATTGCTCTGGCAAGTATTTAAAGGACAATGTAGAATAGAAGTGGTGACAGTGGGCATCCCTGTCTTATTCCAGTTTTTAAAGGTAATGCTTTCAGTTTTTCTCCATTAAGAATGATTGTTGGCAGTGGGCTTAGTATAAATAGCCTTTACAATGTTGAGGTATGTTCCTATCATCCCTATATTTTCTAGTGTTTTGAGCATGAAGGGGTGTTGTACTTTGTCAAATGCTTTCTCATATGATTCTTAACCTTAAGTCTATTGTTGTGATGAATTACATTTATTGATTTCCAGATGTTGAACCAACCTTGCATTCCTGGGATAAACCTCACTTGATTGTGGTGCACTATCTTCTTAACATGTTTTGTGTGAGATTTGCCAGAATTTTGTTAAGGATTTTTGCATCTATATTCATCAGAGATATTGGTCTAAAGTTTTCTTTTCTAGATGTGTCTTTGTCTGGTTTTGGTATTAGAGTGATACTAGTTTCATAGAATGAATTTGGAAGGCTTCCCTCCTCTTCTATTTCATGAAATACTTTCAGGAATATTGGTACAAGTTCTTCTTTGAAGGTCTTGTAGAACTCAGCTGAGAATCCATCTGGTTCTAGACTTTTCTTGGTTGGTAGACTTTTGATTGCTTCTTCTATTTGATTGCTTGAAATTGATCTGTTTAAATTGTGTATGTCCTCATCGTTCAATATGGAAGGATCATATGTCTCTAGAAATTTTTGGATGTCTTCAGGATTTTCTGTTTTATTGGAGTATAGATTTTCAAAGTAGGTTCTAATTATACTTTGTATTTCAACGGTGTCTGTTGTGATATTTCCTTTTTCATCATGAAATTTAGTAATTTGAGTTTTCTCTCTCCTTCTCTTTGTTAATGTGGCTAAGGGTTTATCTATTTTGTTTCCTTTTTCAAAGAACCAACTTCTTGTTTTGTCAATTTTTTGAATTGTTTCTTTTGTTTCAATTTCATTGATTTCGGCTCTGATTTTAATTACTTCCTGTCTTCTACTACTTTTGTTGTTATTCTGTTCTTCTTTTTCTAGAGCTTTGAGATGTAATGTTAGGTCATTTAGTTGTTGACTTTTTATTCCTTTCTTGAATGCACTCAATGCATGAATTTTCCTCTTAGTACACTTTCATAGTGTCCCAGAGATTTTGATATGTTAGATCGTCATTCTCATTTACCTCTAAGAATTTTTTTATCTTCTCCCTGATGTTTTCTGTTATCCATGCTTCATTCAATAGCATATTATTTAGTCCCAGGTGTTGGAGTAGTTTCTGTTTTTTGTTCTGTCATTGATTTCTAATTTCATTCCATTATGATCCCATAGACTACAAGGTAGTAACTCTACCTTTTTGCATTTACTAAGGGCTGCTTTGTGGCATAACATGTGGTCCATTTTAGAGAAGGACCCATGTGCTGCTGAGAAGAAAGTGTATTCACTTGTGGATGGATGGAATATTCTATATATGTCTGTTAAGTCTGAGTTATTGATTGTGATATTGATTTCAATGTTTTCTTTGTGTAGTTTTTGTTTGGAAGATCTATCCAGTGGTGACAGTTGGGTGTTAAAGTCGCCCAGAATTATTGTGTTGTGGTCTATTTGATTCCTATAATTGAGAAGGATTTGTTTGATATACATGGATGGGTCATTGTTTGGGGAATAAATATTTATGATCATTATGTCTTGCTGATTTATTCTTCCCTTAAGCAGTATGAAATGACCTTCTTTGTCCCTTTTGACTAACTTTGGCTTGAAGTCCACTTTATCTGAGGATGGAAACCCCTGCTTTTTTACTGAGTCCGTGTGCGTGGTAGGTTTTTTCCCATCCTTTCACTTTTAGTCTGTGGATGTCCTTTTCTATGAGATGAGTCTTTTGAAGGCAGCATATTGTTGGGTCTTTCTTTTTAATCCAATCTGCCCGGTCTATGTCTTTTGATTGATGAGTTTAGGCCATTAACATTCAGGATTATTATTAAGATATTATTTGTATTCCCAGCCATTTGGGCTTAGTTTTGGTTTTCAGCTTGACTTTGTTTCTCCTTTGATTTGGCTTTTCCTTTAGGGTAATTCCACCATTTGCTGACTTACATTGTTGTTTTTCATTTCTTCCTCATGAAATATCTTGCTGAGGATGTTCTGTTGTGCAGGCTTTCTATGTGTAAATTCCTTTAACTTCTGTTTGTCATGGAAGGATTTTATTTTGTCTTCAAATCTGAAGGTTAGTTTTACTGGATATAGGATTCTTGGTTGGCAACCATGTTCTTTCAAAGCTTGAAATATGCTGTTCCAGGCCCTTCTAGATTTTAGGTTCTGGGCTGAGAAATCTGCTGATATCCATATTGGTTTCCTCCTATATGTAATCTGATGATTTTCTTGCAGCCTTTAAAATCCTATCTTTATTTTGTATATTAGGCATTTTCATTATAATGTGTCTTGGTGTGGATCTGCTGTAATTTTGTGCATTTGGTGTTCCATAAGCCTCTTGTAGTTGAATTTCCATTTCATTCTTCAGGCTTGAGAATTTTCTGATATTATTTCATTGAATAGGTTCTTCATTCCTTTGGGTTATATCTCTGTGCCTTCCTTAATCCCAATAATTCTTAAATTTGGTCTTTTCATGATATCTCATAGTTCTTGGAGGTTCCATCATGATTCCTTACCATCTTCTCTGTTTGGGCAACTTTTTCCCAAGATTTCAATATTTTTCTTAACCTTTGTCTGAGGTTCTGTCTTCCAAGTGATCTAGTCTGTTGGTGATGCTTTCTATGGAGTTTTTTATTTGGTGTGTTGTTTTCTTCATCTCAAGGATTACTGTTTGGTTCTTTTTCAGAATCCCTATCTCTTTGTTGAGGTGATCTTTTGCTTCCTGTAGTTGCTCTTTCAACTGCTTATTGGAAGGTTCAACCATTGCCTGCATTTGCTCTCTTAACTCATTGTTTGCTTCTCTGATCATTTTAATCATGTATATTCTGAACTCCTTTTCTGGCATTTCTTCTATCATGCTGTCACTGGATTCTATTAATGTAGAATCTTGGTTTGTTTGGAACACTTTCCTCCCTTGTTTTTTCATGTTGTTCATGTATCTTCCCCTCTAGCAAAGCAGATCTGGGGTATTGCAGTTTCTACCCTATTGGCTTATAGTGACACTGTAGTTTTCCAAAACCTCTTCTTTAAGCAGGGAGATGAATATTAGCAACAACCTGTACAGACAATATGCAGCTGTAAACCAAATAGCCCCTAGGAGGACTATTGTTACAATAGTCTTTTTGTTACAATATTGTTACAATATTGTCATAATACAGAGAGGGTGAGTTCAATGACTATCTACAGTATAACGAACAGATTTGCAATGAGGACTGCAGTTTCTAATGGAGGGCAAAGAGGATGGGGAGGGTGTATGCTGTAACTGTTAATGGTATAAGAAAAGAGTTTGAGGAAATTCTAGATCATGGGAAGAGTGAAAGTGTAGTCAAAAGAAGTTGGTTGTTAGCATGAGAAAAAGACTTTGAAGAAACTGATAAACAAAAGGAAAGTAGAGAACAAGGAAAGAAAAGAAAGAAAAATTTTAAAACTTTCACAAAGGAGAAAAAAAAAATCTACACAATAACAGTCATACACTATTCAAACCTCCCAGTCTTCAGTAGCCTGAGGCATGAGAGGTACATGACAATGAGCTTCCAGGCTCCAGCAGGCATCTCAGGATGGGATTTGCCCCACCTAATGACAGTTTCCACTTCCAGGATAATCCAAGATGGCTGCACTGGCTTCCAAATGTGTTGGCAAATGGGGAGATGCAGCACAGGGCATGGGCACCGAGTCTGTGTGGGGTGCAATCGGTTGGACTGGGGCCCCTGGAGTTGGGGTGCTGTCAGTCGGGCTGGCAGTCCTGTAGTTCCTGGCTGTTTTCTAAAAATGGTGGCAGCCACGTATAAACAAACCTGCGGGTACTGTGAGCATGGACTTCCAGGCAACAGCAGGCAGCTGGCCATCCTCTGGCAGTTTGCAGGCTCTGCAGGCTACTGGCGTAAGATTGGCAGATGAACCTCAGTCTGTGGGTGATGGGTAGGTGAAAGGCAAGTTATGGGCAGGCCAGCAGCAGGCAAACAGGCAAATGGCAAATGATAGATGGCAGTCAGTGAGCAATCTGCACTCAAATGTAGTCAATAGCTGGCAGACTGTAGGTGATCAAGGTAGACAAATGGGGTAAATGGCAGGGGATCAATGAGAAGCAAAGACTGCCTCACGGAGAAACAGATTTTCCTGTCTGAATCCCAAGTTACGGAGCGACAAGGATTGCAGCCTCCCTCTAGTCCACCATCTTGGATCTCCTCTTATCAGCAATTGTATACTTTAAATGTGAATTATTCATATGAAAAACTCTCTAAGGAGTTCAAGCTTGCTGGCTTATTTGTTTTTTCTATTCTAATAAAAGTATTCATTAGAATGGTTTTGTAATAGAAAGTTTGTATTATAGCATATATTAGAGCTACAAAAATTAATTCATTTTATCTTAAGCAAAATTTGTTTGTTTGTAGTTTTTACATATTTCTCAAAAGCATTTCCTGTCTTATAAATTTAGCAACTGAAGCAATTGAATTCTTTCTCCTTTTAACTTGCTTGTTTAATTTTGTTATTTTATCTGTACTTGAACAATTATAAGCAGATATAAGAACCATTTTGCTTTCAAAATGAGTTGTCACTGGAATATATTTCTCATTACTAAATTTTAAGGATTTCAAAATTATATTTCATTAGTTTTCATTTTGAAGAATTATCAACAGTTTCTAAAAGATTAAAACAGATCTAAAGAAATCATCCACTAAGCCATTTTATATGATCTAACATTTCAAATGACCTACCAAAATAGACTAAGTCATTCCAAAGAATATATTAAAGTGGATACTCTTTCAAATTCCCTCTGTGATTATAATTACCTTGGTTTGGGTGCCATGACATCATTGTGTCTTGTCAAGTGTGTACCAGGAAAAATCTATGACAAAAGAAACCTTAATAAGGTGTGGTCTATCCCATACTCCCTTATGGGTCAGAAAATATAGACTTTAAGGGATACCCCTAGTAATATTAGGCGATTTATTATTTTAATCACTATATTATTGCATGGTAATTCAAGAAAATAAATACCAATGTCCAAACTATGATTAATCTAAACTTTCTTTCTGCTAAGCACTCTTTATAAGAAAACTTTCTCAACGGGGCACCAGTGAAAGTTTGTTCATATGCTTTATCTTGAAAATCCTTTATGTGTTATGTAGTATTCTAACTTAGTAAAGCGTTCTAAATTTATCCAGCCTTTGATTATAAATTTGAACAGAGAAGTCATATCCCCCAGTGTTGCAGGATAGGTTACTTCTTAACTACCTTGTCATAAGGCAAAAATAATGTTGGATATAGTTTCCACCCCATATAAAGTCATACTGCAAATTGATTAAAGACCTAAATTTGTGAGGTAAAACTATAAAGCTAACAGATAAAATTATTTTAAAAAATGTAATCTTAGATATTTCTAATCTGAGTAGTTCTTACTTAAGAACTTCTTAAGTAAACCAATATGATACGATGAAATACTGATGGTTTTGATTACATAAATATTAAGTATCTTTATATTAAATATGACACCTAAAATTCACAGAAACATAGCATGGAAGAAAATACTTACAATGTTAAAACCCAAGTAGGAGCCAAGACAATTCAATGGAAGAAGAATCTTTCAACAAATGGTGCTGGACAAGTGGATACCCACAGGCAAAATAATGAAGTTCAACCGCTTCTTCATACCATAAGAACAAAAAAAAATTAATTCAAAATGGATTGTAGAATTAAACACAATACCTAAAACTAAACAACCCTTAGAATGAAATATTTAGGTCAATAATTGTGACTTTGGGTTAGGTAATGGCTTATTAGCTGCAAAACCAAAAAGAAGAAAAAATAGTTAAAATGAATATTAAACTTAAAAAAATTTGTTCACAAAGAACACCATGAAAAAATTGAAAAGATAACAATATGGGAGAAAATATTAACAAATCATTTACCTAATAAGAAACTTTGTGATGGTTAAGATTGAATGTCCACTTGACAAAAGATACTCAGCTGGTAAAGCATTATGTCTATGTTTTTCAGAGAGATTGGCATTTGAATTAGTGGACTGAGTAAAGAAGTAACTGAAGGCAACATACACTCAGGGTAGGGCCTGCATGAAGAAAAAGGCAGAAGAAATGCAAATTCACCCTCTTTCTTTAGGAACTGACACATCTTATCCAGATTCTCCAGCCTTTGGACTCAGATTTGCACTAGTTGTCCCTGGATTTATACTTAGACTGAAAGTTATATCATCAGCTCCCCTGCTTCTCCATCTTCCATACAGTTTATTGTGGTACTTCTCACTCTCCAGAACTACTGGGATTATAGGCTTCCAGCTATAACCCTATGATTCTTATAACATTCCTGCAAATATATGTAATACACATTTATATTACATATGATATGTATTATACAAATTTCAAAAGAACTTTTCACTAGCTAAATGAACAATGTAAAACAAAACAATGACATACCTCTTCAAACCTATCAGGTGACAAAAATCACAAAGAGAAATAATGACAAGTATTATTACATATGTGAGCAAAAAAGAACTCTCATGCTGGGCCATGTGTGGTGGCCCTGTAATCACAGTGGCTCGGGGGCTGTGGCAGCAGGATCATGAGTTCAAAGCCAGCCCCAGCAAAAGTGAGGCACTCAGAAACTCAGTGAGACCCTGTCTCTAAATAAAATACAAAAGAAAAAAAAGAACTCTTATGATGTAGACTGGTGCAGCCATTCTGAAGAACAATATGGTAATCACTTACTAAATTAAGCACATAAATTCTCGATGACCCAGCAACCCAACTCCCAGTCATATAATCAAAGAAACCCCTCATATCTTGGTCCATGACTGGAAAGTAATGAAAAAGTTCATTTCCACAGTCTTCATGATAGTAATAAGATGTAATGCAAATATATGCATGTAGTATATGCAAAATATAAAATATTTTGAAGTAGTTAGAAATTAAGGAGGCTTTTATTTTGATTGGGGACAGATTCTAAATCATGTGAAAAAAGATGACAGAATAAGAAAAAGCAATATGGATAACATATTATTATCAATCAAAGATACATAGATAAGGGCTGGGGATATAGCTCAGTTGGTAGAGTGCCTGCCTCACAAACATAAGACCCTGGGTTCAATCCCCAGCACTGCAAAAAAAGAAAAAAATATATTATATTTTAAATCTGGTCCCAATGCCAATCCAATAATGAGGGGACACAGTTTTGAGAAAAAAGATAAAAACATTTTTAAAGTTTATACATATTCAAAGACATTTGTGAAGTACTTGTGTGGGAGTCTTGACATAAGTTAAGGAATGATCAAAGTGTAAGTCTTAAGGTCAGGGATACAGAATAAAATTCAATTAAAATGATATTAGACCTATTATACCAGAGAAGTGCTCTAAGTACTATTACTCCATTCTGCACCTGAAGTTCAAAAGGAAAACAAAACCACATAACAAAACCACAAACATATCATCATGCACAGAAAAACATTAATTCCATTTATGTCCTTTAAGCTATCAAACTACATATAATCATTTTGCATTATTTAAAGAAGCAGTAGTCAATTTTATTCTTTCCTTTACTGCTAAACTTTTAAAAAGAAGAGTTTTCCCCTACCCTACCCTGGATCTCTTGACATTTGAATTTGGCAACCTACTCCTCAAACACCACTCTTTGAGAATGACATCCTTATTTTGACATTTTGGAAGATTTAATTTTTTTATACGGCTCCTCCACAAAGATTTTTTTATATCATGAGTTCAGAAATAATTCATCCTCCCAGTTCTCCTGGGGCTCCCACCACTAACCAGTCTTTCTCATGATGCTCTCAGTTTTCTACTTCTGCCTACCAACTAATGGTAGACACTTCCAGATGCTTGCACCTTAGTCCTCTTCTTCTTTTGTCCATATCCAGGCAAATAACTTCAAATATTACCTCAATAAGACTGATTTCCTGAAAGGTAGACTAGGATTTCCAAAATACAACCTGTGGATGTCCTAGCACCAGCAGCACCTCAAAAGCAGAACATGTCTCAGATCAGATTATCTTCCTCCATAGACCTTCTGCATTCATGATCATGGCAACCATCTTTGCTAAGGCATCCTTGATTCTCACCCTAGAGCAGGCTCATCCTCAGGCCTTCTGGTATCCACCTCCTCCTCTTCTTCTTCCCCACTGCTTCTCCAACTCAGACCTGCATTGCCTCTCTACTGGACTTTTTCTATCACCTCTGAACTGAAACAACAGAATAGGAATCCTAGTTTGGAACATAATACCCCCAGAGATAAAGTTTGATGGTGAAAGTAAGAATCAGAATAAGAAAAGCCCTAAGGGGAAGGGTGAAATGAGGGGAAAGATTCTTTTCAAAGAGATTAATTTTTTGAGTGCTTTTCTGTTCAAATATTGGCAGGTTTTGCGCTTTATTTTCATGGGCATGTCATTCACTCACACCTCTTCCTAGCCAGTTCTACTCTATTTCATTGTGTGAAAGCTTGTCTTCAAAACAGCCTATCTCCTCCTCACTATCTTGATTAACTTTGTCATATTAGAACAATAGTTTTCTAAAGAAATTTTCCTGTCTTCAGTTTCTTACCTGTCATTCAAAGTTTAAAACTCTCATTCTTTCAAGCAGAGGTAACTTTTTTTCACCTACTGGATTAGCAAAAATAAAGAAGATGGATCCTATGCAGGTATGGAAGAAAGACTCTATCTTCATGGGACTACCAACAGGGACAATTTATTGAAGGCTAATTTGGCAAATTCAATAATGCCTCTTAAACATAGATGCCATTTGATGCAGGGATTCCATGTTAGAACTATATAATACACAGAATTGCTTACACAGGAAAGAAAGAATATTCATTATAATGTTTTTCAAAGTAGGGGAAATCTGGAAACCCACTTAAGTGGGCATAAATAGGAGAATATTTAAATTATGGCATGTCTGTATTATGTAATATGATTCAGCTTTTTTAAATAATGAGAACTATCTGCATACACTGGTAGAGACTTATGCTCATGTTATCAAAAATATGGTCCCAATGCCAATCCAATAATGAGGGGACACAGTTTTGAGAAAAAAGAAAAAGAAGTTTTGCTAGCAAAGGAAAAGCACAGGGGACTCCTGTTCCAGAGGCTGTGATTCTGCCCATCGACGGGAACAGGGTTTTTTAGAGTTGATTCAAAGGCTACATTCCACACATTCTCTATCAGAGTTGTAATTCACTTATTAATTTAGGACGCAGTTATTTCTAAGATTTTCTGGTGCCATCCCCAAAGTCTGAATTATTTTGCTCCTCTAGTGGGTGTGTGCTTCAGGATGGAAAACTCTATATAGGATGGGGAAGAAAGGTAATCTGGTTTCCCCTGAGATTAGGGAGGGGAAGAGATTAGAGAGGAGGGAGACAGGAAGAGAAAGAAACATGTCCTTTTAAAAAGAAGTCACAGGGACTGGGGGTATAGCTCAGTTGGTAGAGTGCTCATGGGTTCAATCCCCAGCACTGCCCAAAAAATTAGAACAAATAAAAAAAAAAAAAGAAATTACGGTGGCAGAGCAACAAGGACTATATTCAATGCAAGTGGACCACAGTTAAACTCAATAAATTATGGAATTATCTAATTTTTGAAAATAAAGAAAATATGAAATATATACAAATTTTAATGTGTATGATATAAATATATAGTGTAATTATCTATTTGTGCATTACATGTAAGCTATATATTATTTGTTTAGAAAGAGAAAGAAAGACACATATGGGAAGGGAGCCAGAGAGAGACAGAATACTTAAATTACAAAAAAAAGAAGATACATTCCCAATTCTACCTCCCACCACGTCCCTGGTGCATTCTTGCATCTCCTGATCTGCATTCCTATGGCATGTTCCAAGTCTGTCTGAGGCTTATCTACTGTAGCAACTGCAAGTTTGTTGAGAATAACTCAAGCAAATTTTACATGTCTTACATTTCCTACAGTCTTTGTAGGTTTTCAAAACTACAAAGTAGTTGCTCCAGTGCTTAAACTTTGTGAAAATAGGAGTACCCACTTTTGAAATGTTACAAAATATATGTGTGTATGTTTGACTCAGTTTAGACCTGAGTGCTTTATAAGTTCTTTTGGATGCATTCAATAATCCACTGATGTACAGAAGATTAGTAGCCGAGGAAAATTAGTACTCGATCTGTCAAAAATTAGACATATATTTGGTATTCTGCAAATCAGCACAAAACTTTTTTTTTTTCCTTGTACCAGGGATTGAACCCGGAGGATGCTTTTACCACTGAGTCACACCCCCAGTCCTTTTTTATATTTTTAGAGACAGAGTCTCACTGAGTTCTTTAGGTTCTTGCTAAGTGAATGAGATTGGCTTTGAACTCTGGATCCTTCTGCTTCAGCCTCCCAAGCCACTGGGATTACAGGTGTAAGAACCTAATAATTGCAAACAGAAGGAGAGAGAGTTTCTTGAGGGTCAGTGAGTGTGGAGGGTGAAGGGTGAAGGGTCCATGCCCTGGTAAAGCATGCCCAAGGAAACATGCTACCAGGGAAGGCCTTAATATGTCAACAAAGGTCCAAAGATTATTTCACCTGAGGAAAGAGTATTTGGTAGATGTGTTTTCCTGGAAGGGGGAGGGGGCAGTGGGAATGGCACCAGACAGACAGTGGGGTTGGTTTTACCACTGCCCCCCCTTATTATATTAAGTTCCACACATTTCTAGAACAAATGTAGCAAATAACATTGATTTTTTAAATGTTAAATACCATTTTAAACACTTTCAAAGTCTAACAGTTTCATTAATATTGTATAATTTTATAAGTGTATAATTTGTGTTTGTGTGTGTGACACGAGAGATTGAATCCAGTGGCATTTTACCACTGAGTTACATCCACATACTTGCAGTAGTGGTGGTAGCAGTAGCAGCAGCATTTGGAGAGAGCATCTCTTTATGTTGCCGAGGTTGTCCTCTAACTTGAGATCTTCCTGCCTCAGCCTCCAGAGTCACTGAGATTATTGGTATGCACCACCACTTCCAGCTGTAAGTGTGCAATTCTTACATTACTGCAAGTGCATATAGCCCACATCTATATTATCTATGAGATATTTAACGTTTATCCCATTTTCAGGTAAGGATCATAGAGGTCAAATAGTTGTTCATAGTTACACAGCTTAAGGTTCAGTATTAGGATCTCATTTGGATCTGTTTAATTCCAAGCTCTTTTCCAGATTCCCTCTCACTCCATAATATGATGAAAAATCTTATTGAAATCTATGAAAAAGAGAAAGTTCAGTGTCCAGATATTTCAAATATCACTATTCAAGCTTTGAAACCAGATAAAGGCATCCTATGAAATTTGGGACAGCCCCCTCCCTGTTACTCTGGTGCAGTATGGTCAGCAATTATAATTAATATATAACATGGACAGTTGTCACGAAGCTGCTTCTGCACACTGTGGACTTCTTCAGATAACTGCCTGAGAAGGTTTTGATTGTCTTTTCTAGTTTCTGTTTTAATTTCATATACTCTCCTTTTCACGGAAGAGCCATGTAACACTCAACATGCTGGGGGGAGCGGTAACTCAATGGTAAAGTGCCTGCTTAGCATGTGTGAGACACTGGGTTGACTCTCAACACCACATATAAATAAAGAAATAAAATAAAGATCCATTAACAACTAAAATATTTTATTTTTTTATTTGCTTATTGATTCATTGAGCACAAATGGAGTACAGCTATTGTTTCTCTGGTTGTACACAAAGTAGAATCACACCATCTGTGCATTCATACATGTACACAGGGCAATGATGTCTGTCACATATTCTGTTATTATTATTACCCCCACACCCCGACCCCCCCCCCCCTTCCCTCTATGCTCTCTATCCTTCATCCATTCTCTCTATGCTCTCTATCGTTCCTCCATTCTTGCCACCCTTTCCCCCCGCATTATGCATCATCATTCATTTATCAGAGAGACCATTTGGCCTTTGGATTTTTGGGATTGGCTGATCTCACTTAGCATAACAGTCTCCAACATCATCCATTTACCTACAAATGCCATAATTTTATTCTTCTTTATGGCTGAGTAATATTCCATTGTGTATATATACCACAGTTTCTTTATCCATTCATCTATTGAAGGGCATCTAGGTTGGTTCCACAATCTAGCTATTGTGAATTGAGCAGCTATAAACATTGATGTGGCTGCATCACTGTAGTAATCTGATTTTAAGTCCTTTGGGTATAGGCCAAGGAGTGGGATAGCGGGGTCAAATGGTGGATCCATTCCAAGTTTTCTAAGGAATCTCCACACTGCTTTCCAGAGTGGCTGCACCAACTTGCACTCCCACCAGCAATGTATGAGTGTACCCTTTTCCCCACATCCTCACCAACACCTGTTGTTGCCTGTGTTCTTAATAAAAGACATTCTAGTTGGGGTAAGATGAAATCTTAAGGTGGTTTTGATTTGCATTTCTCTTATAACAAGGGATGTTGAACATTTTTTCATAAATCTGTTGATTGCTTGTAGATCTTCCTCTGTAAAGTGTCTGTTCATTTCCTTGGCCCATTTATTGATTGGGTTATTAGTGTTCTTGGTGTAAAGATTTTTGAGTACTTTGTAGATTCTGGAGATTAGTGCTCTATCTGAAGTGTGTGTGGCAAAGATTTTCTCCCACTCTGAAGGCTCTCTCTTCATATTACTGATTGTTTCCTTTGCTGAGAAAAAGCTTTTTAGTTTGACTCTATCCCAATCATTGATTCCTGCTTTTATTTCTTGCGCTTTGGGAGTCATGTTAAGGAAATCTGATCCTAGGCCAACATGATGAAGATTTGGACCTATTTTCTCTTCTATTAGGTGCAGAGTCTCTGGTCTAATTTCTAGGTCCTTGATCCACTTTGAGTTGAGTTTTGTACAGGGTGAGAGATATGGGTTTAGTTTCATTTTGCTGCATATGGATTTCCAGTTTTCCCAGCACCATTTGTTGAAGAGGCTGTCTTTTCTCCACTGTATGTTTTTGGCTTCTTTGTCAAGTATGAGATCCTTGTATTTATGTGGGTTTGTCTCTGTGTCCTCTATTCTGTACCATTGATCTAACTGTCTATTTTGGTGCCAATACCATGCTGTTTTCGTTACTATTGCTCTATAGTATAGTTGAAGGTCTGGTATTGTAATACCCCCTGCTTCGCTCTTCTTGCTAAGGATTGCTTTAGCTATTCTGGGTCTCTTATTCCTTCAAGTGAATTTCATGATTGCTTGCTCTATTTCTATGAGGTCTGTCATTGGGATTTTAATTGGAATTGCATTGAATTTGTATAGCACTTTTGGAAGTATGGCCATTTTGACAATATTAATTCTGCCTATCCAAGAACATGGGAGATCTTTCCATCTTCTCAGATTCTCTTTAACTTCTTTCTTTAGTGTTCTGTAGTCCTCATTGTAGAGGTCTTTCACTTCTTTTGTTAGATTGATTCCCAAGTATTTTATTTTATTTGAGGTTATTGTGAATGTGGTAGTTTTCCTAATTTCTCTCTCAGAGGATACAACACTTATGAATAAAAATGCATTAGATTTATGAGCATTAATTTTATATCTGCTACTTTACTGAATTCACTTATGAGTTCCAGAAGTTTTCTGGTGGAATTCTTAGGGTCTTCTAAATAGAGAATCATGTCATCTGCAAATAGGGATAGTTTGATCTCTTCTTTTCCTATTCGTATTCCTCTAATTTCTTTGGTCTGTCTAATTGCTCTGGCTAGAGTTTCAAGAACGATGTTGAATAGTAGTGGCGAAAGAGGGCATCCCTGCCTTGTTCCAGTTCTCAGGGGGAATGCTTTCAATTTTTCTCCATTTAGAATGATGTTAGCTGTGGGTTTAGCATAGATAGCCTTTACAATGTTAAGGAATGTCCCCACTATTCCTATTTTTTTCCTAGTGTTTTGAGCATGAAGGGGTGCTGAATTTTATCAAATGCTTTCTCTGCGTCTATTGAAATAATCATGTGGTTCTTGACTTTAAGTCTGTTGATGTGGTGAATTACATTGATTGATTTCCTGATGTTGAACCAACCTTGCATCCCCGGGATGAAACCCACTTGATCATGGTGCACTATCTTTTTAATATGCTTTTGTATGCGATTTGCTAAAATTTTGTTAAGAATTTTTGCATCTATGTTCATTAGAGACATGGGTCTGAAATTTTCTTTCTTTGACGTGTCCTTCTCTGGTTTTGGTATCAGGGTGATATTAGCTTCATAGAATGAGTTTGGAAGGGTTCCCTCCTCCTCTATTTCATGAAAAACTTTGAGGAGTATTGGAATGAGCTCTTCTTTGGAGGTCATGTAGAACTCGGTTGTGAATCCATCTGGTCCTGGACTTTTCTTTGTTGGTAGGCTTTTGATGACTTCTTCTATTTCATTGCTTGAAATTGATCTATTTAAGTTGTGTATGTCCTCCAGATTCAGTTTGAGTGGCTCATATGCCTCTAGGAATTTGTCTTCCAGGTTTTCTATTTTGTTGGAGTATAAATTTTCAAAGTAGCTTCTTACTATGTTTTGTATTTCAATTGTGTCTGTTGTAATATTTCCATTTCCATCATGAATTTTAGTAATTTGGAGTTTCTCTCTCCTTCTCTTCATTAGCATGGCTAAGGGTTTATCAATTTTGTTTATTTTTTCAAGGAACCAAATTTTTGTTTTTTCAATTCTTTGAATTGTTTCTTTTGTTTCAATTTCATTGATTTCAGCTCTAATTTTGATTATTTCCTGTCTTCTGCTACTTTTGGTGATGATCTATTCCTCTTTTTCTAGGACTTTGAGCTGTAGTGTGAGATCATTGATTTGTTGACTTTTCATTCTTTTTTTAAATGCACTCCATGCAATGAATTTTCCCCTTAGCACTGCTTTCATAGTGTCCCAGAGATTTTGATATGTTGTGTCTTTGTTCTCGTTTACCTCTAAGAATCTTTTAATTTCCCCCCTAATGTCTTCTGTCATCCATGCATCATTCAATAGCATATTATTTAATCTCCAGGTCTTGGAGTAGTTTCTGTTTTTAACTTTTTCATTGATATCTAATTTCATTCCATTATGATCTGATAGTATACAAGGTAGTATCTCTTTGTTTTTGTATTTGCTAATAGTAGCTTTGTGGTATAACATATGGTCTATTTCAGAGAAGGAACCATGAGCTGCTGAGAAGAAAGTGTATTCGCTTTTTGATGGATGGAATATTCTATATATGTCTGTTAAGTCCAAATTAGCAATTGTGTCATTGAGTCCTATGGTTTCTTTGTTCAATTTTTGCTTGGAAGATCTGTCCAACAGTGAGAGAGGAGTGTTAAAGTCCCCCAGTATTATTGTGTTTTGGTCTATTTGACTCCTAAAATTGAGAAGGATCTGATTGACATACATGGATGCACCATTGTTTGGTGCATAAATATTTATGATTGTTATGTCTTGCTGATTTATGCATCCTTTAAGCAGTATGAAATGTCCTACTTTATCCCTTCTGACTAACTTTGGCTTGAAGTCTGCTTTATCTGAAATGAGGATGGAAACTCCTGCTTTTTTACTCAGTCCATGTGCATGGTATGTTTTTTCCCAAACTTTCACCTTTAGTCTGTGGGCATGTTTTTTCTATGAGATGAGTCTCTTGAAGGCAGCATATTGTTGGGTCTTTCTTTTTAATCCAATCTGCCAGTCTATGTCTTTTGATTGATGAGTTTAGGCCATTTACATTCAGGGTTATTATTGAGATATGACTTGTATTTCCTGCCATTTTAGCTTTTTGGGGGTTTTTAGCTTAACTTTGTTTCTCCTTTGATTGACTCTTTCTTTAGGGTAATTCCTCCCCATGTTGACTAAGATTGTTGTTTTTTGTTTCTTCCTCTTTGAATATTTTGTTGAGAATGTTCTGTAGGGCAGGCTTTCTCTTTGTGAATTCTTTAAGCTTTTGTTTATCATGGAAGTATTTTATTTCGTCATCAAATCTGAAGGTAAGTTTTGCTGGGTATAAGATTCTTGGTTGACATCCGTTTTCTTTCAGAGCTTGAAATATGTTGTTCCAGGCCCTTCTTGCTTTTAGGGTCTGGGTTGAGAAATCTGCTGATATCCGTATTGGTTTCCCCCTGTAGGTAATCTGATGTTTTTCTCTCGCCGCCTTTAAAATTCTATCTTTGTTTTGTATGTTAGGTATTTTCATTATAATATGCCTTGGTGTGGATCTGTTGTAATTCTGTGTGTTTGGTGTCCTGTAAGCCTCTTGTAATTGATTTTCCATTTCATTCATCATATTTAGGAAATTTTCCGATATTATTTCATTGAACAGATTGTTCATACCCTTGGTTTGTATCTCTGTGCCTTCCTCAATCCCAATAACTCTTAAATTTGGTCTTTTCATGATGTCCCATATTTCTTGGAGGTTTCGTTCATGATTCCTAACCATCTTCTCTGTTTTTTCGACTTTGTTTTCAAGATTAAATATTTTTGTCTTCATTGTCTGAGGTTCTGTCTTCCAAGTGATTTATTCTGTTAATTATACTTTCTATTGAGTTTTTAACTTGGTTTATTGTTTCCTTCATTTTCTTGTTTCCTTCAAGGATTTCTGTTTGTTTTTTTCTCAGAACTTCAATCTCTTTATTGAAATGATTTTTTGCTTCCTGCAATTGCTCTATTAGCTGATTATTCATAGCCTAAATCTGCTCTCTCATCACATCATTCTCTTCTCGGATCATTTTAATTATGAACATTCTGAATTCCCTTTCTGTCATTCCTTCTACCATGCTGTCTTTGGGTTCTCTTGATATATCATCTAGATTTGTTTGGGACACACTCTTCCCGTGTTTTCTCATGTTGCTCTTGTATCTTCCCCTCTAGTAGTGTGAATCAGAGGGATTGCAATTTTCCTGTGAAGACTTAAAGTGTCCCTGCAGATTTCCAGTAACTCACCTGATGTTTGAGAGGTGCTTGATCAAGCGGTGACCCAAGAAAGCTGCTGTCCCACTTCCTCCAGGTTGGGAATGATCAATGCTTCTGGGCAGAGGCAGCCTGGTGTTGATAGACAATCAGATACAGCAAGGTGCTAGACCCCAGGCCAGGTGTGGACCTGGGAACTAGACCAAGTTGGGGTGGGGGCACAAAACTGGGCTCAGTGATGGAGACACTGGGCTTGAGACCCAGGCAGGCCTGAGCTCCTCGCTGGGGGCTCAGTCAGCAGTAGGTGGTCACTCTCTGCCAGGGAAAGCTGTAAAATAGTGCCGAAGGGCCCAAACTCCCCGCTGGAGCCAGCAATTCCCTCCACTCCAGGCCAGACCTCCCCAGGAGACGCCTCACAGTGGCGGCGAAGACCGGAGCTCAGCTCTGAGGACTCAGGCAGTCCCAGATGGTCACTCTCTGCCAGGGAAGCTGCAAAATGGCGTGGAAGGGTCCAAACTCACTGCCAATGCCAGAGACTCCAGCCCCTCCAGGCCAGACCACCCACCATCTAAGTCTTAGTTTAGGTAAAAAGGGAGGAACACAATACTACCTATCTCACAGAAAAAGCAGAGCTCATATGCAGATACTGTGTGTTTCAACAACAAACTCATAGTAAGCTATCAACTAAAATCACTCATGTTTGTTTCAGAAATTTGTTTTAGAAATTAAAATTTGTTTTAGAAATAAGTGTCAGGAAATAATCTATACCTCTCCTGTTTACCCAAACACCATAGAACTGGGTGATGCTTTCTCCATTCTTAGAAAACAAGCTAGGTCATTTAGGTCATATGTTAAAACCTACCCCAAGGTGATGGCATTAGGGTTAGGGCTTCAGAAGAAGTAAGTCGTGATGGTTTCACCCTTATTAATAAGATTGTATGCTTCTGCAAAACAGGTGGAAGGGAGCCGCCTTGCCCCTTCTGCCTCTCCACCACGTGAGTACACAGAAGGTGCCATATCTAAGGAATGGGCCCTCTGTGCCACAAATCTGCTGGCACATTGATCTTACACTTCCCAACTCCAGAACTATTAGCAAAAATTTTCGCTTGTTTGTAAATTGCCCATTCTAAGGTATTCTGTTATAGCAGCCTGAATGAGATGAGACAGGGAATAATGCTCAAAAGGTGGTGTAGCAATATCTGAAGGCATTTTTGGTCCTCACAATGAGGAGGGAGGTGCTGCTGGCATCTAGTGGTTAGAGGATACTCTATTAAGGAATGCTTCTGAGCATCCAAGAACGCCCAAGGACAGCTTCCAAAACAAGGAAACATCCAGCCCAAAATGTCAATAGTCCTGAGGTTGGAAACTCTGGCCTGGGATATCGCCCCTCTTGCCATGCTGCAGAGAATTACACATGTTCTCCATTCACTTCTATTCTGTCATCATTGTACTGTTTTCTTCCATTAGTCCAGTTAGCTTTATTCTGTATTGTAATTTTATTCTTTTTTATCATTTTTTTCTTTTTTCTATAAAATGCTTCAAAGAGTATTTTTGGAAAAGAGTAGTGGGCTATGCATAAATTCAATGAATGTAATTAAAAATGTCTAGGTAAATCACTTGGAACTGCAGCCCCCTGTGCCATCTTTCCTGATCAGTGTGTCAATCAATGTCCATTCAGTTATTCTTATAGTTTTGAGATCTCACTGCTAAATCTTATGTGGTACCCAGAATAGTATCATGAACAGATAAATGAAGTTTACAATGATTATGATAATGACCTTTCAGTATCTGAAGTATTAAAAGGAATAACAAAGCAGAATGGTGGCCATCAATACATGGACAAGCATTTACTGAGCTCTGGTAATGAACTCTTTTCTGTGTCACATGCTATGAAGGAAGAAAAGTTTGTTTCATACTTCTTTTATATCCCTTGAGAGCCTAGTCAAGTTCAGAAGAAATAGTGATACTTTAAACACAAAAGAAATATGAAACTGTGTGTTCTTAAGTGCTCTGCTGTGTCACTACAGTTGATTTCTCATATGGTAATTAGAAATCATGGTAAAAAATTATTATTGGGGCTTTTTAAAAAGTTAAGTAATGCAGTCCTGTATTAGAGTTATTGAAAAAGGAAGATAGACCTTTTTTAACCCTTTTGATTTTAATTTCTAAAAATAGTTTCTACAAATTAGTACAGTGATTTTACTTTCTTAAAATAATGGAGGACTCTGTGAGTTGGGGTCTCAGTCAAATCTAAGAACAGTCTTAAAGCTAACATTGAATTTGATAAATCCTCAGTATATCTAAAATCAACACTTTATATTGTTAAGCTGTTTAATTTTCAGATTTTAAATATCAATGGCATACAAATAGGATTTATTAATTTGAGAGGCAAGAGAAGAGTTTCATGGATTATCAATACCATTCAGGCCAGAAATCAAATGGACTATTCACACACACACACACACACACACAAAAAAAAAAAAAAAAAAATAAAAAAAAAAAAAAAAACCTAGTTTAAAAAAATAAATAAATAACAAAGCTTGTCAAGGAGAAATTAGGTGTCCCTGGAAAGTACATGCAAAAAAATGAAGAAGTGAGCTAGTTCCCTGAACTTCTTCTCTGGATACACAAAGGGAACATCTGACTGGAAGATAGTTCAGCATGTAGCTGTGCATTGTGTGGGGGACACCCGGCATTCTTTACCTTCAGGGTGGCAATTACCTTCACAATTGCATGCACATGGAGAAGAAAATATACTCCAAATTACATTGTGAACTCTGGAGATTAGTGCATCATTTCATGGACAGTTGAACCTGTGTCCCATATAAATGTTTCCATAGCAAAAACAAAGAACATCATTATGCTGTCTTCTAGATTTCCAAGGAGTTTGCATTAGGGTTTTGCCACCTGACTTCCATTATATGGAATGAGAGTCAGGGGGCTGAAACCACAAGCCATGCTTTGAAAATTTAGGGGAATGTGTCTGTGTCTGGTCTTAAATGTTCATCCTTGTGCTCTTTGGTGGCCATTGAGTATAAGATGCACTGCCTCCTCCCATGCCTTTTGGGAATGGAATTATATACAAATTTTATCTGGCTAGTCAGGTATATATGGCATAACATTTGTAGATATGAGCACTTTAAGACTGCAAGAGGAGTTTAAAATGCTTTGTAGTTTCAAGGCAACCTCTGAATTCTTGACCCCACAGGAAAATTTGAATAATGACTTCCTGTGTTATTGAAATTATGAATTAAGGCAGCATTCCCCCACTTGAGAGTTAGTATCATCAGGGTGAAGAAAATCTCTGAACTCTGAGCTGTGTGATGGGGTTAGGACGATTTCCCCTGGCTCTCGGCCACCTTTCCCCCATCTCCCCTTCACTCATACTCACTGGGTCAAGCCCTTCATTTATACAACACATAGTTATCTTGTGGGCTCAGTTTCATAATTTCAGTTCCACTACGTCCAGAACACTTGTGATTAGAGGTTTCAGAGTTTGTTATTTTGCACTATTTCCCCCGAAAATTCCCCCTGCCCTACTTTCCTCCCTTAACTGAGTTAAATCTATTCTCTTTACACAGAAATATGAGTACAGTTCTGATGCATTAAAGAGTATAAAATGTTCAATAAGGCTTATACATTCTAACCCATTTCCCAGGGAGTGTGTAATTGTAAAACAATAATGAGAAAAGTGAAATAGAAAAAAGTAAAGTGCAAAATCCGAAAAAAAAAACGGGCATCTGGCAGATGCCCCGATCCAAAATTCTCCACTTCTATAATTCCCTGGTCTTTACCAATCCTACCTCTCCAGTCAGCTTTGGTTTGGGGGGGTGCTTGGACAAAGGTTAATTCCTAAGCCTGTGATGCTTTGCCACTGAAATGACTCAACCACATCACATCTGGGATTGTTTCCTTTAGTGCCATTTCATTGCTTCAAATTGGAAATGGGATATTTTGATTAGGTCTGAATCAAATATGTCAGTTACCATAGACATAGTCTAGAGGATCTGGGGAGAGGGTCCCTTAGACTAGGAGCTGTGTGATTTGAAATGTTCAAAAAGGTATCTAAATTGAGATTATTGACAACTAATAAGAAATGCCAGGGCCATAAGGAAATATTATCATGGCAGCTACTATCTGGCCAGTAACCAACAGTCAGGACAATCCTAGAATCTCACCCTACTTTGGAAGATCTGAAATCCCAATCATCAAGGATGAATCTGTTCCTTCATGATTTGCTGTCTTAGAAATCAATCCATAGTTCTTTCTCAAAATGTCATCTGGAAACTCTGAAAGGTCCATGTGTTACCAAAGGAAGGAAGTGCATGGAATGGGCTAATAGCAATAACATTTATCATAAAATAATGTCTACATTTATGCTTTGTGAAAAGTATTCATTCTATTGTAGAGATATTTTAATTTTCATTTTGTTTTACTTTTTATTGGTATATTACAACCATACATACCATGGTTTTCATTGTTACATTCATACATGCACAAAATAGAACAATATTATTTGGCCATTTTTGTTCCCCAGTAGTTCCCCTTTCTCTCTCCTCCTCCCTCCCCCTGGTCCCTGCCTCTACTCTACTGATCTCCCTTCTATTTTCATGAGATCCTTCCAGTCCTTTTTCTCTTTATTTTCTCTAACTTCTACTTACAAGGGAAAACACATTCTTGACTTTCTGAATTTGGTCTGTTTAATTTACCGTAATGCTCTCAAGTTCCATCCAGCTTAATTTACCTGCAAATGAGATACTTTCATTCTTCTTAATGGCTGAATAAAAGTCCATTGTGAATATACTCCATTGTATATACCATGTTTTCTTTATCCATTTATTCATTGACAGACATCTAGGCTGGTTCCATAGTTTGGGGATTATGAGTGGCACTTCTATGAACATGGATATGTTTATAGTATGATGACTTTAATTCTCGTGGATAAATATTGAGAAGTGGTATAGCTGAGTCATATGGTGGTTCCTTTCCTAGTCTCTGAGGAATCTCCATACTGATCTCCATAATGATTATACTAATTTACAATCTCACCAACAGGGTATAAGTAATCCTTTTCCCCCACATCCTTTCCAGCATTTATGATTACTTGTGCAAATTTATTTTTAAGTTAACATACCCTTTTCAAATTGTAATTGCTTTTCAGAAGTACCAAATAAAATAGATAGGTTAAAAGGTCCATATTCTACAGAATAAATCTTTCTAAAAATTATTTCTCTCTTCCAAATAATGGAATCACAATTCAGATGTGCATTCAGATGCATAGAGAAAATGGATTTCATTACTTCATCTTTTTCATAGCTAATTAATCTTCCTCATGAGCACCCTCCTCCCAACCTAAGGAAAAAAATAGATTTAAAGACTACAACAACCATAGACAATTTAAGCAATTGTAAGGTAAAATGCCTATTGGTAGGCAGAATAATGACCTCTTAAGATGTCCATTCCCCAATCCCTGAATCCTGTAAAAAATATTTGGCTATGTGAGAGAAAGATCTTTGCCAATGGAATTCAAATTATGGGCCTTAAAATAGAAAAATGAAATTCTTTTATCCATATGGGTCTCAGGTAATAACATGGGTCTTTAAGAGTAGAAGAGGAATTCAGTAAAGTCAGAAAGTTGAAAAGAAATACAGAAAAGTCAGTCAGAGAGATGCAATGGAAAGAAAGTTAAGAGATATTTAAAATATGAGACAGACTCAACCCACAATTGAAGCTCCTGGGATAATGGAAGGGGGCCATGAGCCAAGGAATATTGGTACATCTAAAGGCTGGGAACAATCCTCAGCTGACAGCCAACTAGAAAGTGGGCCTCAGTCCTAGAAATACAAGGAACTGAATTCTGTCTCTGAACTGGATGAGTAAGGAAATGGAATTGCTCCTCAAATCTCCAAGAGGAACAACAGACTGCTCACCTGTTTTAGCCCAGAGAGACCCAAGTCAGACTCCTGACTTCAGAACTGTAATATAGTCATGTTTTTCTAGCTCATTATATTTACAATAAATTGTCAGAATATTATTTATGAGATGTTATTTTAAATAAATTATTCTAACTGGACTAAATTTGCTCTGGACTTCTGTTAAATGCAAGAAAGATGGATTTTGTGATTATTTTTTACTTGGTTCTTGATCATTATTAGCTTTTCAATCATTGGAAATATCAGGTATTTTCCCTCATAAAATAAAAATATAAACATAACCTTAGATTTGAATATTAAAAGCAAACTTTCCAAATTATTGTACAATGAACAGTTGTTTATAAGTCTTTTCAACCTAGCATGGGGCTGTGGGTTCAATCCCCAGTACAGACAAAAAAAAAAGTCTAAGTCTTTCAAAATAAACTACACAAACAAAAACATCAATGAAGCATAAAAAAGTATTATAATTTATTAGAATATGGGATATGAATGTGGTTCCACAAATGGTGTGGGAGCAATTATTGCTCATCAATAGACTAGTAAAATAAGTGATCTTAAAGAAATGACCTACAAAAGAATAAGGAAAAGTAGAGTTGTGTTTTCCTTTCAGTTTTACCAAGTGTAAAATACTTGCATGCCAAATGATTTAGAGTTCACTGAATTACAAATGCTTTCA
Source organism: Glaucomys volans (assembly GCA_020662805.1). Lineage (NCBI taxonomy): Eukaryota > Metazoa > Chordata > Mammalia > Rodentia > Sciuridae > Glaucomys > Glaucomys volans. The sequence goes on from JAJEJO010000135.1 coordinate 1,008,619, forward strand.
ATTCACAGTCACTAATAAGCAAATCTTTTATGGTTAAAGGATACACTGGCAGGAGCTTTGATGACATTGGAGGAAGTGCTTTGGAAAAGTTTTGGTCTGTTTTTCTCTTGTGTTTCTCAGCTAAACCAGATGAAACACCATGCTTCTTTCTGTCTGAGGTAATGCTACATTTTTGATGGGAGAGCAGAATCTAAGTCTTTCATTTTCCCTCATAAAATAATTTAATTGCAAAGCTTCAGAAAATCATCAGTGACTAACATCCTAATCTAGCTATTAAAATGAGACTTGACCAATAAGGTAATACAAATGATTTATATCGGTACTCAATGTACTCATTTTATTATTTGCTTTTATTTTTGTTATAATCTTTATTGATATGGAATTATTAGCCAGGCTCACTGAAATGGGAGTGAGATGGGTAGGGTAGCAGGAAGTTGATGGCATTGATTTGTGAGAACACCAATGATGAAAGTTTATTAGACTAGGAAGAAGTTTTGGAGTATGATCATTTTCTAACACTATTCCTAAAGGTGGTCTGATCTAATCTCCGGCTTTGCAACATATAGACACTTAATCATCTCACACTAATATCTTTCATAATCTTAGATTTTCAACAGCATCCTTAAATAACTCATTCCAATATGTTAAGATGTCCTTGATAAAATTTTCAGTCTCTTCCCAATGTTATTCATGTCTTTTCCTTGTTTCTTTGCCTGAATCAGAAATGTAGAATAATAACTACAATCCACTCTGAAAATCATACACATTCAAATTTTTGAGGACAAAATTACAACATTCCTGAATTTTATTTTGTTGAAGATACATCTCCTGCCTTGTGATCACTTATGGTATAACATTAAAAAATGATAAAATGACCATATGATAATTTTTTAAGAAAGTTCAGCATATGTAACCCATGTCAGCATGAGTTGAATATGTGTGGTCATTCAATGGGTTCTTTGATGAAAGAGGCACTTTTGAACCAGAGTTGAATGGACCAGATGCATGAAGCATCTGTGTCAGGTTAGTCGCTTTTTATAATCTATCAAATTGAATCATCATCCATTAAATTTAAACTTCTAGCATATAGCAAATCTGAAACTAAACTAACTTATTAACATTTTAACATTCTCACATTAAGAATGCATTTATGCTTTTTATATGGGAATCATAGTTATAAGATTTTCTACAGACCATCTGCATGTCTCTTCTAAATCTCTTTCTTGTAGCATATTTCCTTAGCAGAAAAAAACTCAAAAAAACAAAAACAAAAAACTGTTGTTGGTGCAGAAAATTTATTCACCACTAAAAAAAAAATCATTTTCCCAACTTAGAAACAAAAATTTAAAAAAGAGGTACAGTATATTGTCAACTAACTCTTACTGCCTAGAAAAAGATTGATTTTGTTTGCAAACCATGTTTGATATCTAAATCATGTTCAGAGTCTTTCATTCATGATTGCAGATTGATATAGTCCTCCTTCAAAAACGTATTTATCTTTTCCAGCACTCATCAAACATTAAATACCTAACTAGTTTGCAAGAAGAATCTTTAATTCCATCATTTTGTGCTGGTAATTGCTTTTCCTTCCTTATGTTTAACCAGAGTAAATGAACTATAATTTCAAATTTCTCTTGACACTCTCTATCAGATGTTGTATAAAACATGAACAAGGTGAGGAGTGATGAAAAAGGCAGCAGAAATAAGTCTGTTTCTGCTGAAGAAAGAAAGAAAGAAAGAAAGAAAGAAAGAAAGAAAGAAAGAAAGAAAGGAAGGAAGGAAGGAAGGAAGGAAGGAAGGAAGGAAGGAGAGAAAAGAAAAGAAAGAAAGAAAGAAAGAAAGAAAGAAAGAAAGAAAGAAAGAAA